>JAKCPI010002398.1:0-33994 GCA_023213315.1 Euborellia annulipes | reverse complement strand
GTCTCAGAGTTGGTCATTAGGGCAATACATGTATATTTATGACCAACTCCGTGACTTTAACAATTTCGAAGGATTGAAGATGGGTAAATAAAATTCTCCCGAAAACGTCTCGTTGAATTGTATTAAATCGAATGCTTACTCCTTCTCCTGTCTTTTTCAATATTTTCTCGCCCACTTCGCCCCCCCCTTCAATCAGTCCCTGCTTCAAAAAATGTTTGCCGTTGAACTGAAGAAGGTTTAAATGAACCGAAATATCTCACTGTGATCAAAACAATTTCATTTGTGACTTGTGCCAAATTTCATTAAAATAATCATCAGAACCATGACTCTAACTTGATCATTATTTTTTACTTAAGCTTAGATTAAAAATATTAAGAGTATTTTATTTATTTCAAGAGACTCTCCGATGAGTTTTTGATGTCGCTAGGCGACTCTTTCATTTCATTAATGATAATTTTAATTAAGTAAACTGAAATGTAATGAACTAAAAAGGGAACCAAAGAGAGAAAGAGAAAGAGATAGGGATTTTCTTAAAAAAAAAAAAAAAAAATATATCGTTTCATACACAGAAGAGAAATTAGGTTAAAAGAGAGTTATTTATTTCTTTGACATTTGAAAATTATATTCATTTATCCCCTCCTCCCTTTGGAAGAGCAAGAAACAACCCTCGTTCTAGAAGGGGAACGGGAGATAAATTAAGTAGACCGTCGGAACCCAAATGAGAAGAAATGTTTTTTTGCTCTGATTGAATAAAATATATATATATAAATAAGGAGTTTGAAATATTCATGAAGGAAAACTTTTCGAATTACAACAACAAAAATATCATTATCGATATCTTTCTTACCTCTATATTCTTTCTTTTTGTTTATAAATTCAAAATTTTCTTTTATAAAATTTAAATAATAAGCATTCTATGCCAAGATCGCTTCTGCGAAATTTTGTTCTAAAGTTTTTTTTTTTTTTTTTTTCACCGGAAACGGTACGTTTGCTCTAGAACTTTCATTCGAGTGTTCATTTGAATCTATCTTATTAAGATAATCTAGACGAAAATATGGGTGGTAGCAATGCAAATCAACTATTTGCTATTTGGCTTATATTTAAGACGTATGAGACGAACTGTATTGTAAAGCCCAATATCAAAGCACATACATTTGATTATTTCATTGTTTTTTAAAAGAAGATGAAAAATCTTTCTAGAAATTCTCTTCTACGTTTGAACCACAAAAGCTTCCATTAAATATTTGTTATATTTAAAATAAACAAAAAAAAAAATGGAATAACCACATGACAAAACGGTGCTTTAATATTGTGTCTCACAGTTCGATGACGGCCAATCTATTTTTGTTGCTCTTGAGTATAATTCCCCAAAGAAAAAATTTCGTTGGGGGATCTTGGAGACTAATGTTGGAGTGATATAATTCCCATATCTTTCTATACAACGTTGGATCTTATTTAGAAAATGCCGCACAGGAAGAGACTAATAATAAATAGTGAGGGCCACTATTAAAGCATTACCCATGCGTTTTCTTTAAAATAAACAATACAAAACAATGAAATAATCACAAGAGAAAACTCATTATTTCATAGTGATCCTAATGAAAAATGAAATCTACTGTTCTTGATCTTCCATTTGAGGGTACATAATGTCATTATCGTCTCTGTATTGTTGCAGTTATTAATGGAGTGCGCATCGAACATTTATAGACAATATGCAAAACAACTTTGTATATGGATATAAAATTCACCAAATGTACCTTTCTCCGTTATTCTTTTTGGGACGCCCTGAATTAAATATATATATTTAAAAAGTTCCCAATCGCCGGTTTTGATTTTTCTTTATCAATTAAAAAATTGTGCATTCTCTTTTTTTTTCCATTCTCTTGCCAAATACAGTTTCTGTTAACTTAGTTAGATGCTGAACCAAAATGTAATTAATTATAATAAATTGAATGCAGCTTGGCTACTATTGAATATAAATAATTTTTAATATAATATAATAATTATTACATTCATAGTTTACAAACAAATACTGTATCTTATGATTATATAGGCCTAAATATATAAAATATATATATACTGATTTTACAATATCTGACCAGAACTAAAGACCCCCTTTAAATAAATTATTCATCTTCAACTGATTAATTTTCTCTTTCTTTTTCATATAGGTCAAATACTCAAGAAGAGCCACTCAGAATGAATTGAGTTATTCTAGCCATTAGAAAGGAAACACCAAAATAAAGTGGACTTCCGAAGAAAAGATTATATATAAATTATTGAAGATTCGTGAAAATTATCATGGATGTTAAGAATTGCTATTTGAAAGCCTAGTTCTCAAATCCAGCTGTAATCAGTTGAATCTCTTGAACACTTTTAATTTTTTTGAAGTTTGCTCATTCTTATGTAATCGTTATTGGTGGCTTGTTCTAAGCAACATTTTGACTTTCTGTCTTTAATAATAAAATACTGGGCACCAATTAATTTAAATAAATGAACGTTATCATACTTTTATATAAAAATTATATAGCATATATATTTAAATATTTTGGAAGGTTTCCGCGAGTGGGTGTATGTGAAGACAAAGTTTCTGGGTTTCTCGTTGTTTGTTGAGATTTAAATCTTAACCTGAGAAACTTTGTCTTCACATATATATATATATATATATATATATTATGGTCACTGTGTGAACATTTTGCAAATTACCGATGGATAGTATAGTTTGCTCAATTTTTATGTACGCCAAAGTCGTTGGAGCGTAATTTGAGTAAATCGGAAAAAAACTGAAAAAGTTCATCAGTAAACTACTAATACTCTTTGGCCGATTTTGTTTAAAAACTCATTTTCACCAGGAGGGTGCCTAATTTAAATATAAAATTTCAACCTCGTAGCTAAATTCCTTCATGCTTAAAATTGAACACACACACACAGATAGACCATGTCGCGAAAACCACTTTTTTTGGATTCAGGGGACCACAAAACGTAAAGATCCATCAAAATCTCGACATCGAATTTTTGACATGAATCCAATACTTTCTATATATATTAACATATATGATAAGAGAAAGTAAAAAACGAAAAAATGAGTATTAGGATTTTTAAATTAAAGTGGTATAATAATATCGAAATTGATTTAAATAAATCCTAGAATATTAAATTGATGCTGTTGTTTTTTCTAAAATTTTCTTACTTGTATATATTTTCTTTGGAAATATATAAAATGCAGAATACATATAAAGAATAAACAGTTTCAATCTCAAATCAAAAAATCAAATCATAATTTATTTTAATAAAATAAATAAATGATATAATTTTATTAAGAAAAAAAGATGCTAATATTAAATGTAAATTGAATTAGTTTTCGAGAGGTGTTTTTCCCAAAGTTTTAAAAGAGAGTGAGGTGATGCACAACGTGGATGGAAACTTATCGATTGCACTTTCTGCAGTACAGCTAGGAACACGGATGGCGGTTGCGGGTGGAAATGGGGGTTCTGACAGGGTGTATGTATGTGGGTGGGTATGAGAGAGAACCCTCTCGCTAGGCTTGTGTTGGGGGGCCATCCCAACCCTCGGCCAAATCCGCCAGAGAGAGCTCTGCCACCAGCACCGCCCTGTATATATATGTGCTATGTGCTCTTGTAGTGGGCTAAGCCGACACGAGGGCCTCCCACCCATCCAACCCAACCCAAACCAACTCAACTGAACCCAACCCAAACCATCTCTCAACCCTCCTCCCCCTCCCCCCCCCCCTCGAGGGCTCAAACTCGGCTCGAAAACCTTGACACTCACTATATACCAACTCATCCGTTGCGTTACGATATGTACAATAAAAGGATGGCCTACTTTCAACTTGCCCCTCTGTTCTTTTCTCTCTCTGCTTTTAATATAAAATTCCTCAGTGATACTAGGGATAAAATTTTCAAAACGTTACTCTATCTGAAAATTATCTTTTTTTTTACTTTCATATTAAAATATATGCCATATATAAATATATGTACAATCTAATGAAATAATTTAGTATTGAGACAAAAGGCCGGTAATTAGGCAGTCCAAATGGCACACGTTCATCGATGTCGAGATTTTGATGGATATACATGTTTTGAGGTCCCATGAGTCCAAAAAAGTGGTTTTCTTGACATGGTCTGTCTGTCTGTCTGTGTGTGTTTCTGTGAACAAAATATCTCAAGAACAAAAAGAGCTAGGAGAGTGAAATTTTATATATGAGTTAGGCACCCCTCTGGCATGTGACATGAAGCTTTTTAACAAAATACTAATACTAATACTTTACTGATATACTTTTTCAATTTTTTTCGATTTTCTCAAAATTCGTTCTAACGATTTTGATTAAAATTCAAAAATCAATTATTTTTAACATTATGTACAACAACATGTATTGTTCTCAAAATTGTTTGAAGCACACTTTACTCTTGTATTTCATAAGAAAGATAGGAGAAATGGTTGCCATGGTAACAAAATATAATTTTTTTTTTTTTTTTTAAACATTCACACTCACACTCACACACACACTCCATTCCACACTCCCCACACTCACACACACATTCACACAGTCTTTTCGGCAACTCTCAGGCCATTTAAGACTTTGACGATAACCGTTGCAATATATAGTATCTATTAGGGGTTCAGGCATTTCTAGTTAAGCCATCTGGTATCCAAATGGCTTAAATAAAATCATCGGACTGCTGGGTCCGAACCCGCGACGTTTGGTATAGGAGGTAGGCACGCTACCTACTACGCCAGACCCGGGGGCACAAAATATAATTATTTTTCCATGTTTATGAATTTTACATCTTGAATTTTAATATACCATTGGAAACTAAATATATCTCGAAACAAAATATCTGGTGTGACAAGCACAGAACACAACTTTCGAAAGTTGTGTGCTCTGCGACAGTCACAACAGATTTTTTTTTATTAGTAGGGCATGCTAAGCAAGGGAGGATCCAGAGGTGTTTCTCGAAGGGGGGGAGGTAATCTCGTGTGACTGGTCGCACAGCACACAATTTTTTCTTAATTTCGGTAATTTAAAGGCGCATTCTGTACTTGTTTGCCAGAATATAAATATAAATCTAATTTTTAAGTATTAATATTTAAAATTTTACATTAAAAATAAATTTTTTTGCTAAAAAAAGTTTGTTTTTTTAAATCCCCCCCTCCCCCATTGTATCCGCCCTTGATGCTGAGTACAATTTGACAGTATTGCGACTCTTGCCGTAGCTACCGGTTATATCTACTTTGTAGTTTTTTTTTTATTTTCTAAAAATTTGTTAATTTAATTAATAGGCCTATTCATTATTTATATCCTCAATTCCAAAATTGTTTGGTGCACACTTTACTTTTGTGTCTAATTCAAAGAATAATAGTTGGTGAAATCGTAATTGAAATTTTTTATTTTCAAGTGGTAATTTTAATTTTATATCAGTTAAATAGATAATTTGGAGTTAGGAAATCCTAAGAACAATATAACTTTATTAACAAATTTGACCTAACCGCTGCTGGCTCACTGCTAATGTAGTTGCCCTGATAGACTTAAGAGGCGCTACCAATCAAGAACGCCTTATAGTTATGCAACATTCTTCACAAAACAGATAGAATGCATGCCTATTTATATGTATTTCGTTTCAATTTACTTTCTTTCGAATAGAAATTTGCTGTTTTTTTATTAAATATTTTTTTATCTTATATTAATTTTGAGCCTCGGAATTGTCTTTTCTCAAATTAATTATTTTACTTGTTAAAATGATTTTTTGAGTTGGCGCCTTAATTCACTCCCCTTACCTCCCCTCCTTCCATTTTCTTTCCCCCTTCTATTCAGCAATCCCCACTCTTCCCATTCCCTCCCTCCTCTTTCTAGAAGCTTCGCTTCGCTTCTATTGTTGCTCTCTCTTGCCTGGTTAGTTGGAGTCAGAATCTGGTTACGATTACACCGTCCTTATGCGCCTTCTCTTCAATTTCAAGAACCCACGCTATAATTTCCTTTGATGCTACCTTGATCCGACGAATACCTAGCTTCATCCTCTACCTTAAAACACTTCAGGTATTCTTGTATTCTTATTCAAATACTTATTCACTTCCAATCTATATCCTTGAATATATTTTCTAATAATTTTCAATCATGGCGTCATGAAGCCTTTACAAGCAGCGTCCTATGAGACGATGCTAAATAAAGCGTTTCAAAGCATCTCTAAAGCCACTATAGAATATTTTAATAAAACAAACATTCTATCACTATCATGTGGCATTATTTTATAATGAAACTCAAATATAAATTTTATATTTCAAATTTGTTCACCTTTGTTATACTGCTCGATCTGAAATGAAATTTTATATTTAAGTTAGGTACCCCCCCCCGAACACTTGAAAACAAGCTTTTAAACAAAATCGGCCAAAAAGTACCAGTACTTTACTGATGTACTTTTTTAGTTTTTTTCGCTCCAACGATTTTTTTTTTAATTCATAAATCAACTATTTTTTAGATGCTCTTTAAAATTTATTTTCTCATTTTGCCGTTGAAAAGTTCTGAAGACCACTTTACTCTTGTTCTTCATAGGAAAGATAGGAAAAATGGTTGCCATGGTAACAAAATTTAAATCTTTTTCTTTTTGGATTAAAATTCATATAAGCTTAAATTAAGTATTATTTAGATGCCCTTTTAAAAATACACTTTGATGCTGTAATTCAGTTTTTTTTTAATTTTTATTAATTTGATGAAGATAATAAAAATACAAAATAATTTTATTGATTTTTTTTTTTTTTTTTTTTTTTTTTTTTTTTTTTTTTTTTTATTTCTGTCTTTAATTGTTCTGAGAAAAATGGGTTGCCTAGATGGACACACCAGTGCCTATATCTATCTCACTTGCACTCATCTCTCTCTTTCTACTCGTTTTAAATTCACTTTCCGCCTCTTCCTTCCAAACCCTATTGGGATTTGTATGCTAATTTCGATTCAAAAGGGGGTCCTTTGGGCAGTGGCGTAGTGAGCTTAACTCGCACCCGGGGCACAATACCTTATTAGCGCCCCCCCCCATTCGAATACCATATAATATATGTAAAATGTACAAAATTATTATATTACACTGGCACTAAATTTATTTTCCAGAAATCATTTAAAATAAAAATAAAAATTATCCTGCAATTTTTTGTTTTGCGGACCATTTGGCGCCCCTTTAGGAGTAGCGCCCGGGGCATGATGACCCCCTTGCCCACCCCTCACTACGCCACTGCCTTTGGCAAATTTTTTTTTCTTGGGAGGGGGACAAACTTTATTTTCTTAAAATTTACTTACAAATAGGTACTAAAATTTGGTCAAAAGGTATTTAATTAAATAAATTGTTTAATTTCGTAGAGTTTATATTTAACCAGAGTGCTTAGAAAATAAATAAACAAACTTTTTTTTCATATTGCATTGAAAATACTATTTTTGAGACAACAATTACGTCAGCTAAGCGCTCTGGATGTCTAACTTCACGGCTCTATTCTCTAGGGTGGAGATTAATATTGAAACTAACTGTACATATCTATAAGTATTTTATTATTTAGAACAATTATACTGTAGTTGTCTAACATTCGAGGGCCTATGCCGATGAGGGACCTAGAAATTTAGAAAAACAAAGTACTATTTTCATATTTGGGAGCCTATGTCGACTAGGTGGCAAAGGCGGACCGCCCCCACCCCTCTCCACTCGGTACGCCACTGCCCCTCCTTGCCCCAACATATTCTGCCTTCGGTAGCTCGCACATGGGCGGGAAATATTTTCAAATGGAGGGAGAGGAGAGGAAATTTGTTTGTTAAATAAATGTGTTAAATTGTATTTGAACTTTCCTATACAATTTTAATCATTAATTTTGAAAGCCTTACTTTTCTAAATCGAATTTAAGCCGTTACATTTTGACTCCTCATGTTCTATCGATCTCTCTCTAATCTCACCCCAACCTTTTTTCTTTTTTTAGTGGTTGTTTTTGCTTGTCTAGAACTTATCCTGTCACTAATCGATAGATAACAATATTTTTTTTTTTCCTTTTTTTTTTTTTGAGTCCTCCACTTTTGTCCCCTTTTGAATTCACGTCGTTATTTGAAATATTGACAGCTCTGGTCAAATATTCTCTCTTTTCGGTCATAAATGATGGGACATGTCGTGACCAGCCGGTGGGGACATAATCCTCACTGATAAGCAGCATTTATTCTACCACTATCAGAGAGAGAAAAAAAATAGCTAAGTTATCATTAAAGTTTTTTTTTTTCATTTGAAGTGGGTTCCAAGTCCTCTCGCTATCTCCTTTCGCCAAAAAAAAAAAAAGAAATCTTAGGAGGGTGAATTAAAAGATCGTATTTTATAAAAAAAAAAATATAATTTTTTTATTTTAAAAATACTCCTAGCCCGTGACCGTAGTTGTTTTTAAATATTATTTATAACTTAAAAATTATTGTAATGGCTACCAACCAATTTAAATAAATAGGAACGAGAACTATTAGTCTCAGATATCGAAAAAGAGATTAAATAAATATAGGAAACTGCCCCGGGCTTGGCGTAGTTGGTAGCGCGCCTGCCTTGTATACCAAGGGTCGGTTCCCAGGCAGTCCGATGATTCCCGGGCATTTTATTTAAGCTATTTGGATACCAAATGGTTTAAATAAGAATGCCTGGACCCCAATATATATATTTTCATAATAACAGATAAAGTCCTATATGGCCTAAGTTGCCGAAAAGACTGTATGTATGCGTGTGTGTGAATGTGAGTGTGAATGGGAAAAAAGTGTGAGTGTTTTTTATTATAAAAAAAAATCTGGTGTGACTGGCGCACAGCACACAACTTTCTCTTACCTTCGGTAATCGAAAGTTGTGTTCTGTGCTTGTCACACCAGATTTTTTGTGTCGACAAGTATTTAGTTCCCGGCAGTAGGGAATATTTGAATTCAGATGTAAAATTTATAAGTTTGGGAAAATATTTATATTTTGTTACCATGGCAACCATTTCTCCTATCTTTTCTATGAAGCACAAGAGTAAAGTGTGCCTCAAACAATTTTGAGGGCAAAACGTGAATATACATTTGAAAGAGCATCTAAAAAATAATTGATTTTTGAATTTTAATCAAAATCGTTAGAGCAAATTTTGAGAAAATCGAAAAAAACTGAAAAAGTACATCAGTAAAGTACTAGTACTCTTTGGCCGATTTTGATTAAAAGCTTATTTTTCCGGTCCCGGGGGGTGTTTAACTTAAATATAAAATTTCAGCCTTATAGCTCAATTCCTTCATGCTTAAAATTGAACACAGACACACAGACACACACACCCCACAGACAGACCATGTCGCGAAAACCACTTTTTTGGAATCAGGGGACCTCAAAACGTGAAGATCCATCAAAATCTCGACATCGAATTTTTGACATGAATCCAATACTTTCTCTCTATATATATATTACATATATACATAGGTAAGAGAAAGTAAAAAAAAAAAAAAAAAAAAACAAACAAAGAAACAGTGCGAAATCGAGATTTTTCAGGGGAGGGGGAAGCCTAAAATTTATAAATTTCCATTTAAAGTCTTTTTCGTCATCTGAGAACAAACAAAAGGACAAACAAAAATTAAAATTCTTATAATCTCATATTTTCATTTCAACAGTCAGATAAAATTAAAATTAATACTTCCCCAAAAAGTAGATATTTCGATGCAGTGGCGCAACCAGGATTTGCTCCTGGGGGGTTTCCGGGGGGGGGGGCTGATCTCAAATATTTTTCTGTGAAATTTTTTTTTTTCGCAGAACCGAAGTCTTTTTGCCTTGCGGGGAAATTTTTTCCAGTCCGTAAAAATATTTTATCTTTTTTTTTAGAGACGCTAAATTTTTGCCGCCCCGTGGAACCAAATTTTTCCCCATGTGCCGCCCGCGGAACCAAATTTTTTTTCCATGCGCCGCCCGCGGAATATTTCCTCTTTTGCGGAACCGAAATGATTATACTTTTTCTTTTCTATTTGTAATATATATATTTTGATTTTTTTTTATCTCCTGGGGGGGGGGGGGGGGGGTTTAGGGTTTTAACCCTAAACCCCCCCCCCTGGTTGCGCCTATGTTTCGATGATTAATGAATAAAATCAAATTTTTTATCATTCCGACAAACAGATCAGATACCTGGAGGTAATAAGCTTAGTTGTATTGGTAGGAGGCGGATTGTCAATTTTGGCTAAAGTCGTTTGGTCTGGCGCTTATTGCTATTAGTTAGAGGCACATTAAATGGATTTTAGGGAGGCAGTTTGCTTTCTCTCTCTCTGATCCGAATCTATTTTCAGTTAAATGAGCTTTTAACAAGAATATTAAAAGAAATAAGATCTCGGATCACTTTTTATAGGGAATCAATTCGAAATGACTGAAACATGTGGGCCACTATTAAAGGTTACCTCCTATTTGAAGTCAAACAAAAGCTATCATAGCCCTATAACATCAATTAATTGTGAGAAATAATACAAGTAAGTGAAACTCAAAATCTGAAGAATATAAAAAAATCTGGTGTGACTGGTTACACAGCACACAACTTTCTCTTACCTTCGGTAATCAAAAGTTGTGTTCTATGCTTGTCACACCAGATTTTTTGTGTCGACATACATGTACATTTAGTTTCCGCTGATATATTAGAATTTAAGTTGTAAAATTTATAAGTATGGAAAAATATTTATATTTTGTTACCATGGCAAACATTTCTCCTATCTTCCCTATGAAATACAAGAGTAAAGTGGTCTTCTTGGGGGAGGGGGGTGCCTAATTTAAATATAAAATTTCAACCTCGGAGCTCTTCTAGTTCCTGAGATATTTTGTTCACAGACAGAAACACACACAGACCACATTGCGAAAACCACTTTTTTGAACTCAGGGGGCCTCAAAACGTATATATCCATCAAAATCTCAACATCGAATTTTTGTCATGAATCCAATATGTAGCCTACTTTCTCTCTATATAGGCCTATATATGCGAAGATAAGATTTTTCGGGTAAAGTCGCGTGTGATGTTGAGATTTACTCGACGTTTCGGCTCTCCTTTTGGAGCCATTTTCAAGAGTATGGGATTAGGGGGGAATTGTTGATGTAGTTTGTTTACGGGGTCGCAGTCTTACTGGTCCCCAGGTCAATTTGGGGGATGCCTCAGAGGCGTGGGTTGGTCTCTGAGAGCTGGAGCAAGACTGCGACTCCGTAAACAAACCACATCAACAATTCCCCCTAATCCCATACCATACTCATGAAAATGGTTCCAAAAGGAGAGCCGAAACGTCGAGTAAATCTCAACTTCACACGCGACTTGACCCGAGAAAACTTATCTTCGCGCGGAAACCTTCCAGAATATATATATAGGTTAGAGAAAGTAAAAATTATAATTTCTTCCATTGATATTTATTTTATTAATACTTACTAACGAAATACGTTTCGAAGACTTTCCTTCTAAAGAACTTGTTATTTTTTACTTTCACTTATTTTTTTTTTATAAATCATTTTAATTTATTCAAAAAAAATTTTTTTCCCATTTTTTTTTTTAATAATAATAAAAATAATAATAATAATAATAATAATCCATCTTTGCTTTTATTAGGGCATAAAGTTCCCACCGCGTTAAGTTTACGATTCTCTCGCTCGTCTTTTTTTTTTTACCCTCGCCGTAAGATCGTTTTGAGAGATGGTCATATAAGCAAGCGAAAATAATTATTATTATAGCCTTATGGTTAGTGTTCCGAGGGTGTACGGGTTTGGGTGGCAGAAATGAAGGAGTACATCGGTCATGATAATGATGCTGATATTAAATTTGGAGTGAGGTCCAATGAATCATTGCGGTTCATTTATAGTTACGATTGATCTTTATATATTTATTGAATATATGTACAGTATCCGCTCATACATAGAAATATGTACACAAATTTCTAAACAAAAATTGCACCCTTCATTCGCGGATTGTATTTTGTAGTGCATAATTATAATAAAATAGAATAATGATTTTTTTTTCTATTTCTTATCACATTATCTTGAATTAAATGGTTGAGGCTGACCATTCTGTTCTTGGCTGAATGGAGTCAAAAAATTGGATTATGATGATTTATTATTGTGGCTGTTGAGTTGTTTTAAGGAAGGGTGGCAGGAGCAGAGACTGGCAGCCTTTAAATATTTTAGTGGGCCAACGCTTCGGTCTCGATACCCTGAAGATGGCCTCTATCGAGACCGCAACGTCGGCCCAATAAAATATTTAAAGGAAAAATTTGGCTGCCAGTCTCTGCATCCCTTCCTTGATACAAAGAAAATACTATTCAATATTAATTTTAAATATCTGCACCATAAATGTTATTATTTTAATTAATTTTTTTTTCTTTTCTTGTTTTAGGATGGTTCCTATAAGAAGGTTGCTGTTGTGGAGAACTTCTTCGATATTATCTATGCGGTTCATGTGGAGTTGGGAGGCAGAGCTGGAAAACATGCCGGTCAAAAGAGAACATATCGAACTGTGAGTTTTAAAATTTTTTTTAAACAATAGAACCAGAAAAGTTTCAGGTGTTCTAAATAATGCCATTTATTTTTATTAACAAAAGAAATAACAATTCTAAAGCAATATCATCTAGCATTTACCTATTGACAATCCTTAACAATTATTGTAAATTAAATGATCTTAGCACCTTTATGACGATATTGAGATTTAATAAAAATTTGACACTTGATAAGTTTGAAACCTTCCGGGTTTTTATTGCCTATGTAGTAGTGAGGTTCCCAAACTTTTTTAGTTTCGGACTACCTTAATATATATCAGGGTCATAGCACAATGGTAGATTATCCCCTCTTGTGCTAGGGGTCAAGGATTCGCATCCCGTCTCATGCGACAAAAATTTATTTCAAACTAATTGGCTAGCAATAAATTGAAATAAATAGAGACAGGGTCCAAATGGCCTCCGTTGCCGAAAAAGACCGTAAATAAATTATAAAATAATATCAGAATTTGTCTTCGGCTCCCCAACTCAAAACATTGGTCTATCTATATTGGAATATTTTCACGGCGGCCCAGTAAAAGAGCCCCAGGTCCCTGGGGAGTCTGGGAGCCACTGGCCTAGTTTAATAAAAACTTTTCTTGATATAGGCCTATATTGATCCATCCTCACTAAACATTCTTGGATAATTAATATGAATTAGAGGATAAGATAATCAAAATTATTTCATTTTCTGAATTTTTTTTTTTTTAATATAAACCTAATCGTTTTTTTTTTAAACATTCACACTTTTTTCTCATTCACACTCACACTCACACACACACATCATTCACACTGTCTTTTCGGCAACTTAGGCCATTTAAGACTTTAAACGATATCCGTTATTGATTATTATACATATTGGGGTCCAGGCATTCTTATTTAAGCCATTTGGTATCCAAATGGCTTAAATAAAATCATTAGCCTGCCTGGGGTCCGAACCCGCGACGTTCGGTATAGAAGGTAGACACGCTACCAACTACTCCAAGCCCCGTGGGCAACCTAATCGTTATAAAATATTAGATTGTTAAGTTGCAAATTTTATATTCTTTGGTGAATCGAATATAAGCCTATACGAAAATAAATTTCACCTAAATAGCATTTCAAACAATACAATTATTTTTTTGGGTATCTTTATATTTTAAAACAATTTATAATTCGAGAGATTTGATTATTATAAAATTAATATATTTAATAAAGAAAATTTGGAATCTGCTTTCCAATGCTTTTCTATGTTTGATTTGTAAGCCCCTAACAAGGGTAGTCCCCTACATTTAATTTGAGATAATAATAGCCTAAAACTTTGCCCGGAAAATTCTCTACCTATAAAAAAACTCGATGAAAATCGGCCAAGTAGTTTCGGAGTTTTTGCGTTTAAAACAGAAATTCCAGGTGTCAGGTTTAATTTTTGTTGAACCTATAAAATCTATTCAAATAATTTGCTAATTGATAATGCTTTAATAAGTACTGGGATTAAGGGGGATTGTCTAATTATACAAATGCTTTGTCTATATAGGCTGAGAAGCAGAAAATAAAAAAAATGTATTAAAATGGTATTATCCCCTTCCATGCTTATAGACCTATATTCAATATAAGGTATTTATTCTAATGTTACAAAACATAACTTTAATGAATGATCCCCGATATACTCAAAAATATTTTTCCTTTAATAACGATATACTCATCTAATTCTGTTTAAATCAGATAACATGTGAATTTTTTAATTTATAAATTTTATTAACTTGTATGTATATCTGTTATGTATTCTTTGACCTTTGTGGATAGAATATTTATTTAGTTACTGATATGGTTTGATAATATCTCTTTGAAAAATCTGACCCGGATGCAGACGGAGAATATCTGCATGAGTGGATTCTGCAGTGTTGCAAATGCAACCCTATATACAGAGAGGGAGAAAGGAGGCGGGGTGGGGGGGGGGATGGCGCCCTCTCAACCCATTTGGAGGGGAGATGCATCGCAGCGGGTGCATCAAATGCACCACCCCATGGGGTATATATGTAGGTGTAGATGTGTATGTGTGTATGTACGTTCACCCCTCGTCAATACCCACACCCACGCACATCCATCCATACATACATCTCCATAATGGGCTTTGTGTGTGCGCGTATCGCTATCTCGCTCATGCTAATCATGCTTTGGCCATGATGATGAACATAGGCAGAACAGGAGGTTGAGTGGGTATGGCAGTTGGGCGTGGGGTGTTGGATGGGGGTACTTGAGCCCCCCACCCCCACACAACCTCCAACCTACAACCCCATGGGTACTCGACCCGATCTCTCTAGCCATATTCCAATATTCTCTATTTTCTAGACCCTCGCATACCGCATTCTATGCATATTTACTGATTCCTACTCTCACCCTCTCTCACTCTACCTACTCAACTGATTTTATTAAAAAAAAAAATTTATTCGAATGATTTTTAAAATAATTAAGGTATAAGACAAAGTGAGGCAAAATAAAATTTAACTTCATTTCTTACTTTCTCTTACCTATGTAAAATACGGTATATATAGAGAGAAAGTATTGGATTCATGTCAAAAATTCGATGTAGAGATTTCGATGGATATACACGTTTTGAGGTCCCCTGAATCCAAAAAAAATGGTTTTCACGACATGGTCTGTCTCTCTGTCTCTGTGTGTGTGTCTGTCTGTGGACAAAATATTCTCAAGAACGAAAAGAGCTAGGAGGTTGAAATTTTATTAAGAAAATTCTAACTAGTAGTTTATTTCTTGGACAGGTTTAACTACTAGTTAGAATTTTCTTAATATAATTATTGGACTGCATCCACACTCTTTCATTAAAAAAAGGAGGTTGAAATTTTATATTTAATTTTGGTACCTCTCTGGGACGTGACACGAAGCTTTTGAACAAAACCGGCCAACCAGTACTACGTAGTAGTACTCTACTGATGTACTTTTTCAGTTTATTTCGATTTTCTCAAAATTCGCTCCAACGATTTTGATTAAAATTCAAAAATCAATTATTTTTTTAAATGCTCTTTAAAATGTATATTCTCATTTTACCATTAAAATCTTTTGAAGCACACTTTACTCTTGTACTTCTCTCATTCACACTCACATTCACACAGTCTTCTCGGCAACTGAGGCCATTTAAGACTTTTAACGATACTCAGTATGTTTAATTTATCAATTGGGGGTCCAGGCATTTTTATTTAAGTCATTTGGTATCCAAATGCCTTAAATAACATCTTCGGACTGCCTGGGATCCGAACCCGCGACGTTCGGTATAGAAGGTAGGCACGCTACCAACTACTCCAAGCCCCGTGGGCTACTCTAGGAGAGAGGAGAAATGGTTGCTATGGTAACAAAATATAAATATTGACCAAAGCCGAAACGTCATCTGTTAAAATTTTTTTTTAAAGAAAAAATTTTGGCTGCGTTTTCTTCTAACTTTCATTCCTGATATAAATATTTTCCCAATGTTTATAAATTTTACATCTTGAATTCTAATATATCGGCAGAAACTAAATATATCTCGACTCGGTGTGACAAGCACAGAACACAACTTTCGATTACCGAAGGTAAAAGATAGTTGTGTGCTGTGCGATCATTCACACCAGATTTTTTTTACTCTCCTATTTTGTTTTAACATAATAGTGATTGTTGAAATGTCAAATGGCTTTACTTTGCTCCCCCCTTTTAATGTGTTTGAAATTGGTGTTTACTCTCTCTCTCTTCGATGATTGATTTGAAAAATATAACTCAAAGATGTATTGGAAGATGTCAAAAACGACTCCAATCCTCGGCATCGTTTTCTTATTTATTTAGAATACGAATTAAAGTAGTCTCAAATAAATTTTGATCAACTGTTGATCACACTTTTTTTTTACTATTATTTAATTAAATACTTTCATAAAAACAAATCCACTTGCGCGACTTTTTATTCCCTCTCTTCAAACTTATAATTAAATTTCATATATTACCAATCTATTTTTTTGCAAACTTCTTTTGATTGGGTCGCAGGTGGCACTGGGTGACCCTTGCCAAAGAATCGCAGGTGCAAAAGGGCCGCTTCTACTTTGAGTCGTAATTAAGACACAAAGATCAATAATCACAAACATCTCGTTTAATTTTCACTTGAAAAAATAAATTTGTAAATAAATCTTCTCTTGAGATTTCCATTTGTTTATTAACTAAATAATTGGCCTTCGGGGGTGGTGAAGGAGTTAGCGTTCTGGTCTTACTTGACTATATCAAGGGTCGCGGGTTCGGATCCCAGGCAGTCCGATCATTTTATTTAAGCCATTTTGATACCAAATGGTTTAAATAAGGACCCTAAATAACCATAACATATAGCCTACTAATACCATTTACTTAAGGCTCTAGGTATCAGGAGGGCGACTTAATTGTGGCGCTCACTGTACTCCGATTCAAACTAAGCAATTAGCTAGACAGTACTTAAAGACGCCTGTAGAATCGTTATTTTTAATAAATAATTAATACAAAATGTGGTTTATAATACAAACCCCAAAAGCTTTAATAAACTTATACAGCACTTTAGTGCCCCAAATAATTAGAATTTTTTCTAATAATACTTTACATTATAATTTTTTACTTTCTCTTCTCTTACCCTATATATGAAATATATAGAGAGAGAAAGTATTGCGATCATGTCAAATATTCAATGTCGAGACTTTGATGGACTTACATGTTTTGAGATCCCCTGTGTCCAAAAAAGTTGATCCGCAAATTGGTCTGTGTGGACATTTTTTTCTTTAGAGAAAAATTATGGCAGATGCAGTGTAGAAAAGCAGAAAAGAATAATGCAGCCAGGAAAATTAAAAAATTTCATAATTTGCCAAATGGTGCAAAATTAACAGAAATTTGCCAATCTCTTTTTTCTATCAAAGTAATTTAAATTGACATTTTTTTTTCACCCTTTTCCAAGCCTCTCCTCTTACTAGTTTTATTAATATTTTTTCTTTCTGATTTCATGTCTAAGATAAAAAGCTAAATTTGATGCGTGCATAATTAGAATATCCTTTATAGAGTTCTCAAATATATATCAAAGGTTTTTTGACACCATACAATTACACGAGTAAAATACGTACTATAAACTATTCTATTTTTTTTTGTCTTGAAATTAGTCTAATAATCATCATTATTAAATAAACAACGATCATAATCATATGTAGATTTGAATTTAATGAAGATTTAGTGAAATTAAGATAAAGAATATAAATCACCTAAATATAATTAAATGTTTATATTAATGTACATAACTGTTAAAATTAACTGGTACTCTCATTTCACTAAAGACTTCGGATCAGGCAATCGAATTCTAAAGAGTTAAGAGTAGCTCTTTCGTACTCTCTATAATAATAAATAAGATTCTTGTGAATCCTTTAAATGGTAATGATATTTAATTGGCATTTGGTATATAAAATTAAAAGCGATTTTGATTTTTTCTTCTCCCATACGACCTTTCCACATTATAATTTTCCTTTGGGAATATATGGTCTTATAAATTTTTTATTTTTTTTTTCCAAAATAGCTAATTGACCTCTTTTACGATCTGACTTCTCCGCAGTATTATATTTATATAACTAGTCGCGTCGGACTTGTTCCTAAGCAGGGGGGTTAGTCACTATAAAATTTGTATCAACTTCATGGCACTTTCCTGGGCTTTGGCATATAAATATTTATAAAAAAACTTAGAAGATTAAACTAACTCTTTGATAGAACTATTATTATTATTTGTGTAGATGAAATTTACTTTTTTACTTTCTCTTACCATGTATTTGAAATATAGAGAGAAAGTATTGCGATCATATCAAAAATTCAATGTCGAGATTTTGATGGATATACGTTTTGAGGTTCCCTGACAATTGAGTCCAAAAAAGTGGTTTTCGCAAATTGTCTCTCTCTCTCTGTGTGTGTGTGTGTGTGTCTGTCTATCTGTATGTGTGTGTGTGTGTGTAACGATTTTTAGCATGAAGGAATTAAGCTACGGGATTGAAATTTTATATTTAAGTTAGGTACCCTCCCGGACACTCAAAATAAGCTTTTGAACAAAATCGGTCAAAAAGTACTAGTACTTTACTGATGTACTTTTTCAGTTTTATCGATTTTTCTCGAAAAATTCGCTCAACCTAAATTGTTTAAAATTCAAAAATCAATTATTTTTTAGATGCTCTTTAAAATTTATATTCTCATTTTGCCCTTGAAATGTTTTGAAACACACTTTACTCTTGTACTTTATAAGAAAGATAGGAAAAATCGTATCTTCATCGGAGTCAAAATTGAGTTTTTGTGCTTTCTGTACGGAACACATCTTGCTGAGCAAGCCGGTATTTTTACAAAATTTTTATCATTTTTTGTTTGGAAGATATGAATTTTTAAAATTTTGGTTAAAATAAATATTAGACTAGCTCTCGGACCTTGATGTAGTGGTTAGCGTGCTGGACATTTTGTACCAAGGGTCGCGCGTTCGAATACCGTCCCATGCGACAAAATTTATTTCAATTGAATTGGATGCAATACCAATCAATTGAAATAAATAGGGAAGAGGTCTAAATGGCCTCCGATGCCTAAAAAAGACCTTAAACGAATTAAAAAAAAAAAATTAGGCTATTAAGAATTTGAAGAAATGGCATATTTCCTCCATCCTCTCTTCCTTTCTCTCGCGTTTTCTTTTCTTTATTTCTATCTAATATATTCAATAGCGACATTCCACTACCAACCCCCTTTCTCTCTCTCTCTTTCTCTCTCACCTTATATTAATATTGCTTTCCCTTTTATTTCTCTCTCATTCTATTTCTCTTTATCAATTCTATCATTCACCTTCATCTATTTCACTACGTTATATATGCAATAAGCTTATTTTTTAAATATAATCCCATCCAAATAATTTATCATTATGAAAACCAATAAATATTTTTTCAGCCCTGGAAAAAAAAAACATTGGCAAAATAATTTAATTAATAAAATTTTTTATTTTCAATCCTTTTTTTCCTATATATTTTTAAGCATATTTTATCGCGAAAATTAAATATAACTGTTAAATAAAGAGAGGGGAGAATCTTTATAAAAATAAATTTATTTGATTAAAAAGGTGCATAAAATTTCAATAAAAATAATTTTCATTTAATTGTGAAAGTCTCTTATCAAAACTAGAATTTATTTGCTGGCTCCTTAATCTGAAAAATGTTCTTTGTTGATGTCTTCTAAAAAATATATATTAAAATTTTATAATAGACTTGAAATCAATACATTTATTAATATAATTTAACTGAAAAGTTAAAAAAATCTGGTGTGACTGGCGCACAGCACACAACTTTCTCTTACCTTCGGTAATCGAAAGTTGTGTACTGTGCTTGTCACATCAGATTTTTTGTGTCGACATATATTTAGTTCCCGACAGTACGGAACATTTGAATTCAGATGTAAAATTTATAAGTATGGGAAAATATTTATATTTTGTTACCATGGCAACCATTTCACCTATCTTCCCTATGAAATACAAGAGTAAAGTGGTCTTCAGAAGATTTCAATCGCAAAATGAGAATATACATTTTAAAGAACATCTAAAAAATAATTGATTTTTGAATTTTAAAAAAAATCGTTGGAGCAAATTTTGAGAAAATCGAAAAAAACTGAAAAAGTACATCAGTAAAGTACTAGTAATCTTTGGCCGATTTTGATTAAAAGCTTATTTTTCCGGTCCCGGGGGGTGTTTAAGTTAAATATAGAATTTCAACCTCGTAGCTCAATTCCTTCATGCTTAAAATTGAACACAGACACACTCACCCACCCACCCACAGACAGACCATGTCGCGAAAACCACTTTTTTGGATTCAGGGGACCTCAAAACGTGAAGATCCATCAAAATCTCGACATCGAATTTTTGACATGAATCCAATACTTTCTCTCTATATATATATTACATATATACATAGGTAAGAGAAAGTAAAAAATTAATTATACCGGATATATCATATGTGCCAAAGCACATCTGTTGACTCCATTGCCATCTGGCTCTAAGCCAACCACCTTTGTAGTGCAATGGAGTTGTTTGGCGTTAGATCTAAAAATAACACTCCTAAGAGTGAGAAAGAGTGGGATTGGGAAAGATAGAAGATGAGAAGGTCGAGTGTATTCATAGAATGTACTCTATCCTTTGAAAACTAAAAGTATTCTTTATTTTTACTTAATAAAACGAGTTAATAAAAGACTGAGCTAGTTCCTGTCCTAGATCCTTAGAGAAAATTTGGATTTCATTCCATTTCCTAGACAGCGGCGTAACTAGCCTTTGAGGGCGGAGGGGGCGAAGCTCAACAGGGGTGCCGTTTTTTTTTTTTTTTTTAGTATTCGAATCTCGTTCGGGCTTTTTTTTGTAATTTTTCTCCGGATTTGTGATATAAAACGAATTTATTATGAAATTTCAAAAAAAAAAGCCGTAAATTTTGGGAAAAAGCAGATGCGCCAGGGACGCCAAAAGCTTGATGCTCCTGGGCCGGGGGGGGGGGGAGCGAGCACCCCCTTCGCCCCCACCTGGATACGCTACTGATATTAAGATATAAGCTTATATAGTGGTAAGAGAAAGTAAAAAATTGTAATTATAAAGCCTCTATATACATTATTTATTATTTTACTTTCTCTTACCCTATATATGAAATATATAGAGAGAGAAAGTATTGCGATCATGTCAAAAATTCGATGTCGAGATTTTGATGGATATACATGTTTTGAGGTCCCCTGAGTCCAAAAAAGTGGGTCCCGCAAATTGGTCTGTGTGTGTGTATGTGTGTATGTGTGTATGTATGTGTGTCTGTATGTGTGGAACCATTTTTTTAGCATGAAGGAATTGAGCTACCGGATTGAAATTTTATATTTAACTTAGGTACCTTTGAAGAATCTCAAAATAAGCTTTTGAACAAAATCGGCCAAAAAGTACTAGTACTTTACTGATGTACTTTTTCAGTTTTTTTCGATTTTCTCAAAATTCCCTCCAAGGATTTTTTTTAAAATTCATAAATGAACTATTTTTTAGATGCTCTTTAAAATGTATATTCTCATTTTGCCGTTGAAATCTTCTGAAGACCACTTTACTCTTGTTCTTCATAGGAAAGATAGAAATGGTTGCCATGGTAACGGAATTTAAATCTTTTTCTTTTTATTAGATTAAAAATCAATTATTATTTAAATTCCCATTTTTTTTTTAAATTTATTTGTGTCTTTAATTGTTTCAAAGAAAACATATATGTCTCTCTCTCACTTGCAAACATTATCGCCTGTCTCTACTCTTTTTAAATTCCCTTTCCACCTTATCTTCGCATAGGCCTAATGTTAATTTCCTATAGGGATTTGTATGTTAATTTCGATTCAAAAGGGGGTCCCCTTTAGAACTTTTTTAGGCATTTAAAATTTTTTTTTCCAATTCTTATGAAATTTTGTATTTATTTACGATTCTATATTGTGTATAAAATGTCCAAATATGAGATTAAAATTTTGAAAAATAACCATAGTTTATTTGAAGCAGTCAACATTTAAAATGCAAGTTTGAAACTAAGATGCTATCGGAAACTAAATATATCTCGACACAAAAATCTGGTGTGACCAGCACAGTGCGCAACTTTCTCTTACCGAAGGGTAAGAGAAAGTTGTGTGCTGTGCGCCAGTCACACCAGATTTTTGGAATTAAATTCAGTAGAATTCAAGTTGTAATAATATTTAAAAGAAAACAATCAATTTTTTTAAGACAATCGATGGAAAGTATACGATAAAATCACATTCGCTGGGCTATATCGCCAAGGGTTCGATGCGCCTGGGGCGGGGGGGGGGGGCGCTCCCCCTCGCCCTCACCTAGTTATGCTACTGACCCTAGATACGGTTTTAAATCCAAAATGATCGCGATCATGCTCATCTCTGGGAATAGTATATATTTTGAACAGAAATTTTAAAATTTTAATTATTGCGATCTTGTTAAAAATTCAATGTCGAGATTTTGATGGGAAAGTAGGAAAGTTTTGGGTCCAAAACCAGTGTTTTTCGCAAATTGCTCTGTCTGGGTGGATAATTTTAATTAAATAATAAAATTAATTTTTGTTACCATGGCAATCATTTCTCCTATCTAATCAATGAAGTACAAGAGTAAAGTGTGCTTTAAAAGATTTCATTTTCAAAATGAGAATATACATTTTTAAAGAGCATCTAAAAAATAATTGATTTTTGAATTTTAATCAAAATCGTTGAAGCAAATTTTGAGAAAATCGAAAAAAACTGAAAAAGTGCATCAGTAAAGTACTAGTACTCTTTGGTCGATTTTGTTCAAAAGCTTCGTGTCACGTCCCATGGGGGTGACTAGCTTAAATATAAAATTTCAGCTTCCTAGCTTTTTTCGTTCTAGAGATATTTTGTTCACAAACAGACACACAGACAGACAGACCAACAGACATAGATTACACATATTAAGACAGGTCATGCTGCGAAAACCTTTTTTAGGACTCAGGGGACCCCCAAACATCTATTTTCTTTAAAATCTCGACATCGAATTTTTGACATGAAAGCAATACTCATGGGCGTAGCCAGGGGAGGCAGGGGGGGCCGTTGCCCCCCCCCTGGCTGGTCCTAAAAATTAAAAAAAATATATATATATATATTTTTCCCATTGGAATTTTTTTTTTAACACCCCAATTCACTACATTAATTTAATTTTTTTTTATTTAAATAAATAATTAATACTCTATGTAGATATTAATTGCAAACCCCCCTTCCTCTCGCCCTAACGAGGAGTTGGCCCCCCCCTAACAAGAAGTCTGGCTACGCTCCATGGCAATACTTTCTCTAATTATAATTATATCACATATATAGGTAAGATAAAGTAAAATCATTCTTCTTATAATATAGGCTATATTATATTATACTCAAACATCTCTACCGACCCCGTACCTCGGGAATATCAGGCGAGGACAGAAGAAGAAGATACTGAAATATCTGATTGGTTTGGCTAAGCTTTGTACAAATATTTCTTATTAAAAGCTGAACAAATTCCTTTAGGGGTTGGTCACTTGAAAACAACTTTATTGAGGAAAACTTCATTTCTAATAAAGGCCATCTCTTTATTATGTAAATTTTAAAACCATTTTTTAATAAAACATTAATATTTTATGATTTAATAATAATCTTCGTCCATATTTTATAATAATAGAATATTTTAATAATCATTAACCGAGGCAATATATTATTGTATTTACTCCAGCGCAGCAAAAACCTTTTTAAGGGGTGGGTAGCCTATAGTAAAATTTTTATTTTTTAAATAAAAAAAAAGTGCAAGTATATTTTTATAAAAAAAAATTTAAATTATAGATAATATATTAGAAAAGAAATTAGTGGGGACAAAATGAAAACCAATTATCCATCATTCTGAAACTATAAAATTTTTTCTCAATTGTTAGAGATCAATAATAACAATCCATCTAACTTTTATTTTTTGAGCTGTTTATTTTGAAAATGGTCTAAGCCCATTTATACTTAAATTGAGATATTAAGGATTTGCGTTTCACTGTAATTAAAAATATATTCATGAGTCATACTGCTTAAGTGTATCTTAAGGTGTTAAATAAATTTAGAGTTCCTGTTAAAATAATGGCAATTATTAAGTGATATGCTTTTTCTTACTGCAGAAACCAGCGGTTCGAGAATGAACTTAGGCCACTTTCAAAATAAACGGCTCAAATTTTGACAGCTTTGAAATAAATGCAGCATGTTAACGTCGGTGTTAAAACTTTGTTTAGAGAATATCATTTTTTAACGCTGATGTTATTACTTTACTTTTTAACACCCATTTGTTGATGTTAAATTTTAACGTCTGTTTTTAAAGAATAGACCTGATTGTATTTTAAAATAGCATATTAAAATAATTATAAAAAATAAATATAATACGATTATAGATAATCGTATTATAGAAATGCAAATAAATAACAATTGTTTTAATTTTGAATATTTTTTCTTATTATTTCTTATTATTTTATTTATTTCTCTTTTATTTTTGAGATGTTGAATAAATATTTATTTTTGTCTTCTGTTGCTGCTTGCAGATTACGGAAACGTACGCATTTCTGCCTCGAGAGGCGGTCACCCGTTTCCTACTCGGTTGTACAGAATGCCAACGACGGCCTCGAAGTGCCTCTCCACCGACAACATCAACAACATCAACAACACCAACACCACCAACAATAACAACGGCAACGGCGACGACGACGATGACAACAACAACGACAACGACAACACCGACCCCGACACCTATCGGTTCGTCGCCGCCACCGCCGGATACCCCCACGCCGCCACCCTCTCTTCCACCGACGCCGACTCCCACCCCAACGCCTACACCCACCCACGCTGCGTCGCCGCCGACGGCAGCCGCCCAGCAGCAGCAGCACCACCAACATCACCATCAGCATCAGCACCAACATCCCGGACTCTCGCCCAAGTGAGTACCCTTCACCAACCAACATCGACATTTATTATTCGCTATCTATTTATTACAGCGATTCTTAAACTATCCTAGGATCTTTGAGTCCAAAAGTCAAATAATATTTTTTGAAATTTAATATTTTATTTCGTCTAGATTTTATTCAATTTCACGTATTATTTTTATATTTACTATTGTATTGATTTCAGAAATTAGTTCATGTTTGGTTGCTGGAAGATTTGCAACCCAAATGACAAACTAACATTAATCTCTCGTAACAAATGAGCATGCGTGGTCTACTGGAAGATGACTGGAGCAATTAATTTCATTAATTCATTAGTGAATTGGTCATTTCGGTTGCCTCACTTCCATTAACAAACACAATCAAATGTATACACCTCTCTCTAATATTCATAGAGAATATGGTTTCCTTAATGTTAAATGAGGTGATGAAGTTGCAGACAACCAAAGATGAAATATACCTTTTTTTTTAAATTATTCTTGTTGTCTATGTTTCAGATAGCTCATCGCTCCTTTCCTCCATTCGTATTGAGAAACGAACGATAAGCTATTCGAAACATGACAATAAGAAAAATAAAAAGTTGTATTTCATCCTTGACTATATGCAACCCCACCACTTCAATTGTCTTGAATCAGATTATTCAAATCTCAATCTGTCTCGTTGTTAACGTAAATATTCAATTTAACTATTAAATTGAATGAAATTTTTATCTGCTGGTGAGTTCAACGTTCTGCGGGAGTTGTGCCAGGGGGATCTCTCCAGCCTATAATTTCTCTTTTTACTTTCTCTTACCTATGTATATATGTAATATATATATAGAGAGAAAGTATTGGATTCATGTCAAAAATTCGATGTCGAGATTTTGATGGATCTTCACGTTTTGAGGTCCCCTGAATCCAAAAAAGTGGTTTTCGCGACATGGTCTGTCTGTGGGTGGGTGGGTGGGTGGGTGGGTGTGTGTTCAATTTTAAGGATGAAGGAATTGAGCTACGAGGTTGAAATTTTATATTTAAGTTAAACACCTCCCGGGACCGGAAAAATAAGCTTTTAATCAAAATCGGCCAAAGAGTACTAGTACTTTACTGATGTACTTTTTCAGTTTTTTTCGATTTTCTCAAAATTTGCTCCAACGATTTTTTTTAAATTCAAAAATCAATTATTTTTTAGATGTTCTTTAAAATGTATATTCTCATTTTGCGATTGAAATCTTCTGAAGACCACTTTACTCTTGTATTTCATAGGGAAGATAGGAGAAATGGTTGCCATGGTAACAAAATATAAATATTTTCCCATACTTATAAATTTTACATCTGAATTCAAATGTTCCGTACTGTCGGGAACTAAATATATGTCGACACAAAAAATCTGGTGTGACAAGCACAGTACACAACTTTCGATTACCGAAGGTAAGAGAAAGTTGTGTGCTGTGCGCCAGTCACACCAGATTTTTTAATTGTTTTTTCGGTATATAAGGCCATTTAGACCCCATTCCTATTTAATTTCAAATGATTGGAAGTCAATTCAAATGAAATAAATTTTTCTCGCTTTTTACGGGAAGCGAATCCGAGACCCCTATGCTCGAGAAGCTAATGTCTTCTCTTTGAGCCTCGGGTCACGGGCAGCCTATAATTATTAAGTTTAAAGTTGGTAGAAAATTTTATGAGCAATATAGCTAGTTTTATTACAATTTTATTAAAACCAGGGCCGACGTTTCGGTCCCATATGGGACCATCTTTTGGACGAGGTTTTAATATATGGCCTTTGTTTTAATAATTCTCTCTATATATTTCATATAAGGGTAAGAGAAAGTAAAAAAAAATGAAATAAAACTTGCTTTCTACCAAATTTAAATACGAACATTCAGCTATATATCTCCTGAATGAGAAGAAAATAATTTATAAGTTATAAAGAATACGTTTTGTCTTTTGGAAATCGCTAAATTTTATTATTTTATTGTTTTGAATAATCAAATATTAGACTATAAATTA
This sequence comes from Euborellia annulipes, assembly GCA_023213315.1. NCBI lineage: Eukaryota > Metazoa > Arthropoda > Insecta > Dermaptera > Anisolabididae > Euborellia > Euborellia annulipes. Next base: position 7,025 of record JAKCPI010002398.1, on the reverse strand, counting down.
TGATTTTTTATTCTTCAGTTTTATTAAGAAAAGAAGAAATTATAAGATGAACAAATGTTTATTTGTTTATCTTGTATTGCTCGAAAGAATTAAACATTTTTTTGTAAAATTTCTCAGTGTACGAATACTTTTTACACCTACTGTATATAGTGCCTATAGAGAGAAAGTATTGGATTCATGTCAAAAATTTGATGTTGAGATTTTGATGGATATATTAATATATGTTTTGAGGTCCCCTGAATCCAAAAAAAGTGGTTTTCGCGACATGGTCTGTCTGCCTGTATGTCTACCTGTGTGTGTTCAATTTAATGCATGAAGGAATGAGCTAGGAGTTTGAAATTTTTATATTTAAGTTAGACACCCCCCTGGCGTGAAAATAAGCTTTCCGGCCAAAAAGTACTAGTACTTTATTGATGTAGTTTTTCAGTTTTTTTCGATTTTCTCAAAATTTGCTCAGACGATTTTTATTAAAATTCAAAAATTCAATTATTTTTTAGATGCTCTTTAAAATGTATATTCTCATTTTGCCATTGAAATCTTCGATATACCACTTTACTCTTGTACACTTCATTGGAAAGATGGAAGAAATGGTTGCCATGGTAACAAAATATAAATATTTTCCATACTTTTACATCTTGAAATTCGAATGTCCCGTAATGTCGGAAACTAATCATATCTTGACAGAAAAATCTGGTGTGACTGGTCGCACAGCACACAACTTTCTTTTGCCTAAGGGTAAGAGAAAGTTGTGTGCTGTGCGACCAGTCACACCACATTTTTTTTTAAATTTATTAGGTCTTTTCTCGTACCGGAGACCATTTAGGCCCCCAGTCTTTATTTATTTTAACTTATTGGTAGCCATTTAAAATTGAAATAGATTTTTGTCGCATGAGAGGGGATGTGAACCTTTGACCCCTAACACAAGAGGTTGATACTCTACCACGGCGTTAACAATTTTATTTCATAAACAAACAATGATATATTTTATTTGTTGCATATATTCCTATCAAAATACTCCTGTAGCAGGCGCCATTACTTATAATTTGATAATTTAAAACATCTCCCAGTTGAGTTACCCTTCCCCTCTACTCTTATTTATTTTTCTCCCTTTTTTTCCTGGTTGAATGTGACATTAGTCATCATAGTTTGCAACCTCCCCGCGCGTGGGTGGCTCCTTTCGGTGGCTTAGCTTGGGGAACAGCCAGGGGACCGAAAGGGATTTTTTTCGCATTACACTGTAGCTATTTATGCTACAGTGGCTGAATAAAATGAGAAATTGTGTAACTCGTTAATTTGGGAGAGTATCTCGCTTCAATTGCCTGGAGGAGTGTGAATAAAAATTGAAAGATCATGAGAAAAACTGAGATAGAGGTACATACCAGAGAGCAGACGCCGCACCGGACGAGCTGTAAGAAAGTTGTTAGATTTGGACCAGAGAAAAGATTTGAAATAGACTGAGGAAAATATTTTAATTAGAAAAAATTCGCTTCTTCCTTTCATTTCATTATACAATGACTTCTTTTATTCTTTTTTTTAGGCAATGAATTAATTAAATATTTTAAGTTGATTTTTCTTTTCAATTATTATTAAATAAAGTTATTGTTTTAGATCGATCTTTTTTATTATTAGATATATTTTTATGTATTTTTATTTATTTATTAATGGAATGGTCGACCATACCTTTTCACACGGGGTGATCACTGTTATGAGGGGCGGGGGTCCTGAACAACATCCGTGAAGATGACGGTGCGTCGTCGTGAGGCCCGCTTCCCGATGTCGACCAGAGAGAGAGACAGAGCCAGCGAGAGTATAATTCGCTGCAGCTCAGTATTGTGATATTTCAAAAGAGCCAGAAAGCCTGTTCAGCATCCACACTGGACCAATTGATGAGGCCAGGGACTCGGCTGGCTTGAAGATTGCTTGGTGTGGCCGTATATGCGCACAAGGGAGCACTAGGGGTATGGATACCCGGAAAGGGTTATACTCGTGATGCGCACGGTTCGAGCACCGAAAGCCAAGTGTCAGAAAAGAGGGGCGCACTGTCTTAATTAACCCCTCTTGTAAGGGTTAAACTTCCCCCACTTAATTGCCCTGATTATTATTAAAATTATTTATTATTTTTTCTTTTAACAAAACTTTTAAATCATAATTTATTTAAATTATTTCATTTTATTAAAAATAATAGAAAATAATTATTCATATTATTAAAAGAAAAGCGAATCTTTTAATTAAGATAAAAAAATAAATTAATAACGTATTGGGAGGGGAGAAATGGGCAATTTCTCTGTATCCCCTCGCTCAGCGGTTGATTACAGGTTGACATGGCACATGGCACCGAGAATCAACCAAGAAACTCAAAAAAACTAATCCAGAGGGACATTCAACCCTCACAGCATACACTCATCTCAAAATTTTTATAATATGTCATTTCGACATAAGTGAGTCTCATTCGACTCCATTTCCAGAGAGGACCATGATCTTTCAATTTTTTTATTAAAATTTTTATAAGATATGGGACCTACCCTTTAATACTTTAAAACACCACTTTACTTTTTCATTTACAAAAAGATTAAATAAATTAATATTTTTCTTAATAAAGAAATTTCTTTCAACACCTACTATCTACAAATACAACTAAAGGTGGGGGTAACGAAACAATTCTTCTTTTTATTCGCGAATTAGATTTCGTTAGAGCCTATAATACTAATTTTGGTTCATTAAATTACTCAATTTTGTATGAGTACCAATTAACTGCAACAATGCGCCATCCAACAATCAACCACAATATCAAATATTTAACGCAAACGTTAATTCGGACTAAAAAAAACTTCACAATTCAAATTCTCATACTTACGACACCAATTCCTACAATAAACTTTTCAATCATTCCATAAAAAACTTCTCCACAAAATCATTAAAATACTCCCTACTCACTATGAGTTCAGGGACCGCTCATTACTCACAAAACAAAACGCGAATATTTCTTCCGAAACGTTGCAGGGACCAAGGGATTAGTTTTGGTATAGTGACCTCATACAGTGACCATCTCTGGGTTTGTATGTTGGCTTAGGCTCACTTACCGTATTTATTTATTAAGGCTGGTTTGCAACCGGACAGAAAATTCAAATTATTTAAATCTCCACCACTTTTCTTCTTACATAAACAAATAATATTCTGCCTTTCTTAAATAAAACTTTCTTAAACATTCCTTAACCTATCTATGAACTATTCCTTCTTTCCACTTTTTTTAATCATAGTTTAACAAGATTTGACTTACAAATCTATTTGACACTGCAACCGACAATTAAACGACTTCAAAATTACAATAAATTAATAATCAAAAATTTTTCTTTACTACCCCATTTTGGGCTTATTATCGAATGCAAAACAAATTACTACAAGAAAACCTCAATTCAAATCTAATTCTGAATATTTAAAAAAAATTGCTTCACTACTCCAACGACAAAACGACCAACTATATATTAATAAAAAAACTCGAACGACACTTCTCACCTACCATTAACTATCTATCTATATATTAATTAAAAAACTTTTCATCAATCACCAATGACTCATCACTATCTGGTATTAAATTAAGACTTGAATTATTTAACTTACAACACGCAAACAATCATCTCACTTAACTTCACAACAATACATTTATTTTTCCTCCAAACATCTAAGTTTTTCTTCTAACTCTATATAAATCGCAAATTCTATATTTTTTTCACTATATTTTAAAATTATTAACTTCAACTAAAATCTTAAAAACATTCTTTACAATTATATGAATAACATGAAATCTATTTACGAAATTGTATATAAATTTTTCAAGTGGTATTAATTGAGCTAATCCAACGAAAATTTATACATTCTCCTTTGTGAGTTTTAGAATAATATATAAATACTATTCATGAATGAAATTATTAATTTCACAATTATTTAAAATACAAAAAATTTTTTTTTTTTCGTGAACTAACCACATTCATAAAAAACGAAAATATCAACTACTTAGAGTTATACATTCAAAATCCTCCCCTCGCTCTAATTTTTCTTAACTTTTCAACGGGAACAAATATCACTTTATTTTAAACACCTTTTCCTAAACTACCATCATCTATCTATATATATAGTTCTTTCAAAAAAAACAACAACAGGACCACTACTTTTAAACTATTTTTCTAAATTCATAAAAGATGTGAAAATCAGAGGATTAATTATTTTTCTCTCTGAAATTACACGAGAAAACACATTATCAAGGCAAAGACAATTCAAGAAACAAAATCAAAGATTATGATTTTATAAATCAAAAAGACATTTCCGGGTAGAGACACAATTAAACAGGTAGGAGCCAGAAATTCATTTAACATATTAGTGGATTCATGAAATTTATTTCTGATAAAGGTCCCTTTGAAGCGACCGAAATGTCGATGAGGTAAATTTTCTAGGGCATAAGTTGAAAAATGTTTATTTTTATAACGAGGGCTTTTAAAAGAAACAAAATATTGACCTGGTAATTTCTTCGGCTCCTGTTTTATAAAATGATGAGTTTTCTGAGTAAAATTTTCTAAAGAAATCTTTTGAGGGAATATTTTACTAAATGTCGCTGATTCTATTTTATTCGAGTTTTGTTTAAAATTTATTGGATTATTTTCAGACACATTTTGACTGACATTGGTATCCACATTGGATTGACCATTAGGGGAAAAATTATCAATGGAATCATTTTCCGAAACATCATCCTGAGGTGAAGAACACGGCAATTTAGATTCAGTGGGCAACGACTGATTTTCGGGGACAACTTGAGGAATATTTATTTCAACGGACTCCGTTGGATTTTGACTGGGCAGCGACTGATTTTCGGGGGCAACTTGAGTATTATTAATTTCAACGGACTCGGTTGGATTTGTTTTTAACAGACATGGGGCATTCGTTGAGATAGAAGCATGGTTTTCTACATTATTTGAATGATTGGGCGCCTCATAAAAAATTTCATCATCTTTATTTTCATCCTCGACTTCTCTCTCAGGCGGAAAGGAGATGTTTTGTGAAGTATTCGGAGAATAGGGGGTAGAACTGGCTGACATAAGGGGAGTAGTGTTATCTAAATCATTTGTTAATGGTTCAATCTGTATAGGCTGGATTTGGGTTTGTTGAATTAATTGATCAATCGTTTGTGATTGTTTATCGAACATTTGTGCTATTTTGTCTTGATATTGTTGTGTTTGTTTCTCGAGCATTTGTATTATTTGTTTATTTTGTTTGTTGCAGAAATTGAGTCATCATTTCCATCACACGTAACTCGAATTCGGGGGATATGGATTTAGAAATCGGTTGAGGGGCAGGTACTACTGATGGGATAGGATGAGGTGATTGGCTATCATCTCTAGTAGGTGGATTTGTCAAAGACATTTTGTTTCTGATTTACTATAAAAATTTAGTTAAGAATGAAAATGCAAATGTGAAGAATTGTTTCGATATATTTTTCTATTTGAGAAGAAATTTATTTATGTATTAAAGGAATTTTTTTTCTTTATTCATTTGTATAATTAAACGGATTGTCCTTGAAATTAATTTATTTAATCTTATTTAATATTTTTTTTTTTGTGAAAATTTCAATTTTATATTTTAATTACTAATAATTTAAATAATTTATTATTTGTTGTGTCGGGTTCGAATTTCATGATCAAAAAAATTTTATATAATTAATAATAATTATTATTAGTATTAATATTATTTTTAAATTACATTGGAATGTGGTTGAATGAAGGTTTCAACAATTTCAAAAAATCAAAAAAATTCAAACTCCATTATCATTTCATTTTTTTTTTGAACTCCATTATCCCAGCATCCGAGACCATGCAACCTCCCCGCGCGTGGGTGGCTCCTTTCGGTGGCTTAGCTTGGGGAACAGCCAGGGGACCGAAAGGGTTTTTTTATCGTTGTTTTTATATCCGCTTCGCATTACACTGTAGCTATTTATGCTACAGTGGCTGAATAAAATGAGAAATTGTGTAACTCGTTAATTTGGGAGAGTATCTCGCTTCAAATGCCTGGAGGAGTGTGAATAAAAATTGAAAGATCATGAGAAAAACTGAGATAGAGGTACATACCAGAGAGCAGACGCCGCACCGGACGAGCTGTAAGAAAGTTGTTAGGTTTGGACCAGAGAAAAGATTTGAAATAGACTGAGGAAAATATTTTAATTAGAAAAAATTCGCTTCTTCCTTTCATTTCATTATACAATGACTTCTTTTATTCTTTTTTTTAGGCAATGAATTAATTAAATATTTTAAGTTGATTTTTCTTTTCAATTATTATTAAATAAAGTTATTGTTTTAGATCGATCTTTTTTATTATTAGATATATTTTTATGTATTTTTATTTATTTATTAATGGAATGGTCGACCATACCTTTTCACACGGGGTGATCACTGTTATGAGGGCGGGGGTCCTGAACAACATCCGTGAAGATGACGGTGCGTCGTCGTGAGGCCCGCTTCCCGATGTCGACCAGAGAGAGACAGAGCCAGCGAGAGTATAATTCGCTGCAGCTCAGTAGTGTGATATTTTCATATAAAGAGCCAGAAAGCCTGTTCAGCATCCGCCATGGACCAATTGATGAGGCCAGGGACTCGGCTGGATTGAAGATGGCTTGGTGTGGCCGTATATCAGCACAAGGGAGCACTAGGGGTATGGGTACCCGTGAAAGGGTTATACTCGTGATGCGCACGGTTCGAGCACCGAAAGCCAAGTGTCAGAAAAGAGGGGCGCACTGTCTTAATTAACCCCTCTTGTAAGGGTTAAACTTCCCCCACTTAATTGCCCTGATTATTATTAAAATTATTTATTATTTTTCTTTTAACAAAACTTTTAAATCATAATTTATTTAAATTGATTATATTTCATTTTATAAAAAAAATAGAAAATAATTATTCTATTATTAAAAAGAAGCGAATCTTTTAATTAAGATAAAAAAATAAATGAATAACGTATTGGGAGGGGAGAAATGGGCAATTTCTCTG
>JAKCPI010002397.1:0-11663 GCA_023213315.1 Euborellia annulipes | reverse complement strand
GGGGGTCCAGGTGGCGTTACCCTGCCTTCGGCCGGCTTTACCACTGGTATTATATTACAATAGATTATAGCTGGAGTCGGAAATATTGTAATCACGGAAGAATAATAAAGTGAGGCAGCCTTCATTAAAAATACCTGAAAGAGTGCCAAAACGAGCTATAAATATACCTATGCTTAGTGAATAAATAAAAAGGGAATATTAGCATGATGAAAAAGCTTTTAATTATTTCATATTTTTATAGTCTATGGCTATCTTTTGATGAGTCCATTAGAGTGATAAGAATCAAATTACTTAAATTTGAAACCGTTTGTTTTGTCAGAACAGCCAACAACAAACAAACCGAGTCCGAAGAGAAGGGGACCTACTCAAACTTCAACCCTGATTAATTTATAAGTATGATCTAGTAAATGAAAATTGTCAGACCTAAAAAAGCAGAGAGTAAAAAAGGCAATTGGAGTTACTTTGTCATTTAATTAATTAAAACTGTATAATTTACACCTTGAAATCAATTCTAAGTGATAAACCAGTCAAAAGACGTCTGTCCGATTTGTAATTATCAAATCACCCGACGTGAGTAGATTTTAGTATGTGATTATAGCGTAATTATGACGTCCCAAATGAAAAGATATCTAATCATTCAATCAGATCCGCGTTGGAAAATGTCGTCAGCTGAGTGTAATCAAAATAAATCCTTATAATTTTAATCTATTGATATTTTTTTGACAATTTTATTGCACCAGGAAAAATTTTTTCAAAAAAATATTAAAAAAAGAAAAAGCAGACTACAATTTCTGAGGATTGTGTTGTTTTAATATTATATTTATATTGTCGGTATAATGATATTTAATTGCTGGAAATATATGTAAGAAGGGTATGAAAAATGCATGCAGCAAAAATAAAAACAGTCAATATTCTACGAATGTTCAGAGTTTCCGGTAAAATTTATTCACCCATCCTCTGAGAACAGTTCTAATGAGAGAGAGTCAAGTCAGTATAATTATACCTAGATGACATTGATTATTCTAGGTATTCTATTTTGATAATAAGATGATATATAGGCCTAAAGGTTTGAAATTTTTTAATAGACTATATTTAAAACAGAATACATAGAATAACCAATCGTCTATGTTTAATTATCATGACTTAACTCTCTCATTAGAACTGTTCACTGAGGTTGGGTGAAAAACTTTACCCTAAACGTCTGAAAGTTCGCAGAGTATCGAGAGTTTTTATATTTTGGCTGCCCGCATTTTCATCTTCTTATTTATATTGTCTTATTATTATTGCATTTATATTTTGATTATATTAATTTTATGAATATATATTTTGTAACCATTGTTACCACCAATGGCTGTAGCCTAAAAGTACAAAATAAAAATAAAAAATCGTTTGGGACGGGCCACGAGAAGCTAATGTCTCCTTTCTGAGCCATGGGTTACGGGCCTTTTTTTCTGTATTTCAATATCTTTCTTAGATAGGTATAATAAAATAATGTTTTATTACGAATATTAAGAATAATTAATCACATTTAATCGTTAATTGTGAACGTGTCTTATCGCTAAATACAAAACAGGCTCTCTACTAAAGACAAAGGCTTCCTTAATTAATGGACTGGTTTTACTTTTCAAGATTATACTAATAAAATATATTACACCAAGAAGAAGCCAGAGATTACATATATAATATAATACTAAATTCCAAACAATTTTAATTATATAAATGATCGCGTTATCAGTATAGTGTTGTACGTAATGTCATCGTAAGCATTAGGCACATTCACCTAACATGATTCCCAGTGGTGTAGGGTTATAGAAAAATATTTAAAATCGGTTAGTTACTGATTTTTCAGAGGTTATAAAGTGAAGAAAATTGATTTTAAATTTTATTTTCATCACCTAATGTTTCGGTCTTGATTAGATTCTTCTTCTGAACTGTGTTAGTGTAGTTATTTATACCTAATTATGTTATGGATTCAAAACTTCTGTTTTATTTTCTACTACGCGATGTATTTATTTGTTACTTTCTTTATTTATAAATAAGGTTTTTTATGTTAATTTTTCAAAGAGATCGAAGTTTTAAGGGGAGGGGGAGAATTTTGATATTCAGTGAATGAAATTTTTACGTTTAAATTTAAGGATGTCATGATCTCTTCTCCATAGAAGGATACAATATTTAAAGAACGTAGTAGACATAGCAAACAAATCTCAGGCCCTTATGCAGTCGTTGGTGGAAATCCATTCAATTTAATTATCTCGAAACTTCCCTTTTTCTAAGCAATAGCAATTATTTTTCCCATTTGAATTTTATAAGACATACCCTCTAATCTTGTCCAGAGGGTAAATGATAAAAAAAATATTTGAAATATTAATAGTTATATTTATAGGACAAAAAAAAAAAATAACTTTTTCTTTCTGGCATCTGAAGCCATTTAAGATAAACATGTTTATTTTAATTTATTATCTAATTTATATTCCTTATATTAGGCTTATACTAAATAAAATTTTATATTTTTCTGATTGAAAACGTGTTTCTTTGTTACTAATAAAAGAAAGATGAACTCTTAAGAAATGTTCCTGTCTATTCGAGCTTCACGCATAAATGGTTGGTCAAATAGAGATGAAAATGTGTACAGGAATTTTTTTTTTTTTTTTTTTTATAACCCGAGGGGAAGACAAAATAAGAAGGCTTTAACATATTCAAATTTATGGCCTCTTTTATGAAGGACAAAAAAATTTTATTTAGCCAAACTACACCGACATATATCACTTTGAGAAGAGATAAATTTTCTTTGAATTTGAATATTCCCAACTTATTTACTTTTAATAAATATTTTTTTCAATTTGAAATTTCCAAGACATAGGGTTACCTATTGAATGAAATGAAGAGACGGATAAATTTGATCTTAGCCAACTGAACCCATAATTAAATCTCACATTTATTTATTTATTTGTTATATTTTTAATATTTTTTTCCAGTAGGAATTTTTGGTATTAGTAGGCCTAAATATGATTTTTAGCCTATATTTTAGGTAGATAAGCCTACACACGCGGATACAAATAAAATATTGAATTTTTTCTGATAATATTTTTTAATTAAGTAAACCTCATTGCGTGTATTTCGGTTGAAAAACGGTTGTATATAACTTTATTATCTTCAATAAGTGAAAGTAAAAATTACGTGTATATCTGGTTGTCTACGGTTAAAGGCGCGAGCTAAAGCGTGACGCTCCTAGGTTAAATTTTGGGCTATATCCATCTAATTCGGAGATTTGTTATTTATTTCATAGTATTTATACAATATTTGATAACTTATATAATTTATTATTCTATACCATTTATTAATATGAGATGGGCATCTTTTAAGTCAGACAGATGAAGTTCCTCTATTCTTCTACAATGTAGTAAAAACAACTTTTAATTTCCTTAAAAAAAGATTTCAACGAAAAAAGTTAAAATCAAAATAAGAAAATTTTTTAAAATAATCCTATAATTAAAATAAATTTAATATAATTAATAGAAATAGGACATTTTTATTTTTGTTTAAATTGTGGTTTATTTTAGCAAATAATAATACAAAAACTGTGTTATTAATTATAATAATTACACTAACTAGAGGTCATTGTTCTAAGTGATGCATCTAGCTGACGATGGCTGCAAAATTTGCAGCCGAAACGTTGTAATTAATAACACAATTTTTGTATTATTATTTGCTAACGACGAAGCTAAAAAAATGTCTTTTATTTCTAATAATGATAATCGTGGAAGTTTTAATAACTTAATTTCCAAAATCATTATAATAAAAAATCTGGTGTCACTGGCGCACAGCACACAACTTTCTCTTACCTTCGGTAATCGAATGTTGTGTACTGTGCTTGTCACACCAGATTTTTGTGTCGACATGTATTTAGTTTCCGACAGTACGGTACATTCGATTTTCAAGATGTAAAATTTATAAGTATGACAAAATATTTATATTTTGTTACCATGGCAACCATTTCTCCTATCTTTTCTATGGAGAACAAGAGTAAAGTGGTCTTCAGAAGATTTCAATCACAAAATAAGAATATACATTTTAAAGAGAATCTAAAAAAATAATTGATTTTTGAATTTAAAAAAAATCGTTGGAGCAAATTTTGAGAAAATCGAAAAAAACTGAAAAAGTGCATCAGTAAAGTACTAGTACTCTTTGGTCGATTTTGGTCAAAAAGCTTCGTGTCACGTCCTATGGGGGTGCCTAACTTAAATATAAAATTTCAACCTCCTAGCTCTTTCCGTTCTTCAGATATTTTGTTCACAGACAGACACACACACACACACACACACACACACAGACAGACAGACCATGTCGCGAAAACCACTTTTTGGATTCAGGGGACCTCAAAACGTGAAGATCCATCAAAATCTCGACATCGAATTTTTGACATGAATCCAATACTTTCTCTCTCTATATATATTAACATATATATAGAGGTAAGAGAAAGTAAAAATAAATAACTTAATTAATATTAATTATATTCTCACTGAACGTATCAAGTATTTACACTAATAAAAATATCACCTGTTTTTGATTAATTTTAACTAATTGTACTAACTTAATTGAATTTAAAAATATCCACTGAATATATCCCAAGTTTTTCTCTTATAATAAATTTGAGGATCAGACTATACTTATTTTCCTATCCAATTGGCGAGGTGATTCGATCGAATCCAAAAAGAGACATCAGAAGGCATAAGACGTGAGTCTCATCGCGGTGCTCATCTGTCAGAGTTCCTCTTTAGGCAGCCTTTCATCTTGGACTGTGATTGGATGTCAGTTTGAATAAATCGCGATGTGCTAATCCTGGTCCATTTGGGTGGTCTTCCAGTATGCTCGTCTTGCAATCAATCCCGATCAATGATGCCCGCCTTGATAATCATATTTCACCAGATTGAAATGTTATGTCATTTGAAAAGAAAGTCATTTTTTTTTTTTTCAAAATGTGAATGCACATGATTTACGAACTGCCTGCCCTGTCTTTTCTTCCCGGAATGTCATAAATTGTTGTCCCGGGATTTTTTTTTCTTGACAAGACCAATATAAACTAGCGATCAAGTATACTAAATCACATCTTATCATCAAAAAAAATTTACTATTATCATTTTAAAAATAATTATTAATAAAATTTAACATTCTGACATGCTATTTATCAAGTTTTATGGGTTTTTCCTGCTTTGGTTCTCTTGTACTAACAATTTTATTGCGTTGATCTTACAAATCAAATAAAAATGTTATTGGACTACACTCAGGGGCGGTGGGTTGGATACCCGCGAGTGGTATTCAACTCCGATTACACCCCTAATATTTACCAACGAGCTCTGTTCTACTTGTCTGTTCGTCGAAAAAAATTAAGAATTTGAAAATTTGATTATTTTAGAGCATAAAAAAGAAGTTATGCAAAAGTCCCTTTTGTTTTTCCATGTCTAATCAGGGCCACAGCCAGATATGGGGATATATACATATGTTGGTAAAGTTAAAATTTTGAATACTATTAGAAAAATTATAAAAAATATTTTATATTCTTTAAAATTAATTTATTTGTGCATTGTGGGGTGGGGAGAGAGTATAAGGATAATTTTCGGATCTTCTAAACCCCCCCTCCCGAAAAAACTTTTTGGCTAGGATCCTGTGTCGAATGGTCTTTGAGATATTTGACTTCAAATTTAGGTTGAATTTTTAAATTTTTCAATTAATAAGATATTTTTTTTTATTATTCAAAAATCAAATACAGTAGGACATCGCTTCTTGTTAAATTAAAAGAATAACTTTAGAAGGTATAGAGGAAGAATTCATTGGAAAATGAATTCAAGATTTAAATTTTGTTCTATAACCCGCTGTGAGACAAGAAGACGCCTGTGGTCACAGATTTTGAACATAGGAGTTTATTCTTCGAATCTCCAAAATTATTATTATTGATTAAATGTTTTATATACGTATATATTTTTTCACAATACAGCCTCTTATTATATTTTCGGATTAAAAAAACAAATTCAATAAATAATTTTTTAAAAATTCGCGATAAAAATTCATAAAGAGGAAACGTGAAATCGAATTTTAAGCTATTTTCAACAATATAAATAATTAATATTCTTCCCTTTCTTTTCATATCCCACTCCATCCTATTCTTCACTGTAATTTTTCAATCCCAATTGGGAAACATTTCTTTTTTTTTTCGTCTTCGTTTTTTTTCTGCCCGGTTTATGTCACAAATTGAATTTCAAGCTCGTAAAGAGAGAGAGAAAAGAGATTTGCATAGAGAAGTTAAAAAAAAAAAACATTAAAAAAAAATTTAACTTTGCAAACTGTCTATTGAAATAGAGAGAGAGAGAGAGAGAAAAGAGAGCGAGAGAGAGGGGGAGAGTTGAGAAACAAATTTCTTCATCTAATTTCCATATTTAAACATTTACTTGTTGACTAAATTCGAAATAATGAGACTCAAGGGAGAGAAATTGTCCGTTATTTTTTATTTTTTAGCTGAGAGCTTAAAGTGGGGGAGAGGGAGTGGAAGCTGCAATTAAACTTGTTCTTAAAACCTCATACTAAAAAAAAAAAAAAAAAAAAAAAAAAAAAAACGGAAGATTAGTGGTTGAAATTTTAATATATAGAGTAAGGTGGGGCAAAAGTCCGCAGTTTTTCTTTGGGAATTTTTTTGACCTTCCTATGAAAGATACAATAAAAATAGGAACATCCCCTGAAAGCCTGATTAATTGGCTATCTTACCTAATTTTTTTTGGTTTCCAATTCGGTAGCATAAGAGTAGGAGAGGTATTTAAACAAAAATTTTCATTTGCGGACTTTTGCCCCACCGAGGGGGTAAAAGTCCGCACTAGCGGGGCAAAAGTCCTTAGGTGCAAACAATTGCCCCTGCAGCGAACAACCTCTCGAACCAGGGTATAAAAAAGACTTAATAAAAAATACATTAGGTATAGGTATGTTTTATGTATTTATTTTATTTATTAGAAATACACAAGAGGCCTTATAACAATTAGTCCCCAGTAAGATTGAAGTTCATAATCTGCATAAACATTTCGGGTCGTGCTCGTTTCCCTAGGCTCATTAATCCGAGAAACTACTAGGTAGGGGTATTAGAAACCCAGAAAATACTAGGTAGGGACATTAGAAACTAAAATACCATTGGGTGACATTTGTTCCATTGGAGATCCATTGGGCCTTTTGCCCCGTCGAGGCCGCGGACTTTTGCCCCATTTAGCTATTTTCATCGAAGTGTTACAAAAAATTTTTATTGTTAACTGTAGAGAAAAAAAAAGGTTTTAAAATATTTATTTAGGGTTATCAGCTTGCAATCAAAGACATTAGACAGTTAGAAAAGTGCATGCTGGTACATGTTGCAATCATGAGAATTTTCATAAATATTAGATGGAAGGTGACAAAAACATAAATTTGCTCATTGTTAACAATCGGCTTCAAACACGTTATTGAATTTCGAATCATCATCTGTTCTTGTTGTTACCAACCTAACAAAGTTGTTTAGAACAACGCCAAGTCTAACGGGGATTTTAAAATGAGAATTCGGACTTTTGCCCCGCGCGGACTTTTGCCCCACCTTACTCTAATATTTTTTTAAATGTTTTTAAAAATAAGAAATGGTCTTTTGAATTTTTTCCAAAAAAAAAAAAAAAAAAAAAATACGAAAGTTTTTCATGGAAAATAGACAAGTAAAATTTTAAATATAAAAACTTTTGAAAACTGGCTTTCTCTAATTTTATTCAATAATTAAGCTTAGTAGGGGATCGCATAAAATTTGGATGTCTTCTTTTCAAAAGAAATTTGCATGTTTTGCAATTTTGTTGTTTATTAATTTTTATCTTGGTACGTAAAGCAAATAATATTTTACTGAAATCTTCAGATCCAAATCGCTTTCTATTTCCGGATTGGGGATTTTTTTTTTTTGAAAGGCCGTTTCATATTTCAACTTTTGTGAACACTTGATAGAGAAATTCATTTGACTAGATTTTTTCAAAAATAAATATTCCGAATTTGATCAATTTAGGATACAGATTTACCAAGAACCAATGTAGTTACACCTCTGTGAATTGTTGATGTTTATTGAAAATAAATAATTTTTCTACAAAAGAACAAATTAGAAAAAAAAATTGCAAAATCAAGAAGCAAATTTTAATTAAAACAAATTAAAATCAATTTAAAATAAATTGTTAAAAGTATTTCCTTTATTTTAATTTAAATTGAGGCTTATAATTTTTGTTTCTTACCTAAATAAAGCAAGTATTGGATTCATGTCAAAAATTCGATGTCGAGATTTTTATGGAAATACGCCCACTCAAAATAGTAATTAAAATAAAGAATGAAGGAAATGACCCACCAGGTTGAAATTTGATATTTAAGTTGGGCGAGAAAATAAGCTATTAAATAAAATTTGCTAAAGAGTACTAGTACTTTACTAATGTACTTTTTCAGTTTTTTTTCGATTAGACAAGATGGTCATATGATAGATACTCTCGACCTCAATTAGATTATTACATCACTTAAATCAAATTAATTTGAATATTTTTTTTTGCTTTCATTCTTAAACCTTAAAAGCATATCAATTAATTACAGAAATAATTAATCCTTTCTTTTCTAATTCATTTGATCAATCATCTTCTAATATGGAGGCTAAGATTTAAATTAAGATTCATTAATCATCCTAAATTTTCATTAATTAATTGTTTTAGGTGAATTTGTAATATATCCTTTGTTAAAAAAATTTCTCCCCGCTCCTTACAATATAGGGAATAATAATTATTAAACAAGACTTGAATGAATGAATGAGATTTTTTTAAACAAACTCATTTGGAATTTATTAACCGGGGTCTTAATTTGAAAGTTGGAAGAAAAAAAAGTCAACTGACAAACGAACTTGATTGACCGATTAGGTGCATTTCGAAACGTTAAATGAATGAATGAATGCATACATATTCCAAGGTCGTTGATGGTTGTAAATAATAATAAAGAGGTTTCCAAAATGTATAAATTAATAAATAGCCGGAAGGGAAAAGAAATGGTTAGATGGATCATAACTCAAAAAAAAAAAAATGAAAGCAACCTATGCGCCGGGAATTTTATTTACTTTTTTTTTTTATTTGAAATATCATTGTCAAACAAGGCCCAATGATTTATGAAACTCAGGGATTGCAATCTTAGAACTGAATCTGTGAGGCGATAAACGAACATTGATGAATGGACCCAAGAAGAAAAAGTCGCCCAGTTGACGAAATCATATGATAGAATAATCATGAAAAGATATATAGGCTGTTTCAAAAAAATATGTTTCAGATCAGCTCGATCGTGCTCAAACCGTTGGGCCTTTTTACTTTTTAACTCTATGAAACTACAATAAACAAATTTTAATCTCTTACAAAAAAAAATTATATTCACTAGTTTTAGGGAATAAAAGAAGGTGAGGAAGGAACATTGGTGGGAAATATACACTGAAAAAAAACCGACCTTGTAAAATTAAAGTGAAATCCTTTTAAAAATTTTCAACAAACCTTCCCATAAAATTAACAAATTTTCCTTTTATTTTTACAAGAAATCGCCTCAAGTTCTATTTGACAAAATCATACCGTAAAAAATGAAAAAATTTCCTTTTATTTTTACAGGAAATTCCATCGAGTTCTAATTCAAGAAGAAATCCTGTAAAATTGACAAGGTTTCATTTCATTTTTACAGTATAAACCTTTAAATTCTTATTTTCTAAGAAAAAGGCAACTCCCTCTCTACCTGCCTACGTACCCATTGCTTATTCTAACTCAAGCTCGTCATTCTGTCTTAGTAGACGGCATGACTAGCTTGAGTTAGAATAGGCGAATTTTCTCTTCCAGATATATTCTTTGAATATTTTTTGTGAAATCCGTGTTGATATCTTCTATCATATCATATACTTTTTTAATTTTGAAAAATATTTTATACTTTTTTATTCATGGCACGTCTAACAAAATTTTCTCTGTGTCCTGTTTTTTATTTTAAATTTCGTAGATATTATGGCAAAAAAACCAAGGTACGTCTAAAAATATATTTTGATTTTCTTTTAATATATTATTTATAATAAATTTTGTGCTTGACTTGCAGGACTTCAATGAAGACTATTATCACATGCTAATCGAGAGGGATTTAGAAGATCTGTTTCCATATATTAAAAGGTAAATATAATGTTATAAACAAAAAGTGAATTGTATCAAAATATTATATATTGTTTATACAAATTATTATTATTTTTTTTTTTTTTTTTTTTTTTTTTTTTTTTTTGTAAAAAACTAATATTCTTTTTAGGCTGTCGGCCATTGACATGAGTGAAAAAAGGGTCCTTTCAAATAAAATTCCTTATTTCCAGTAGACAAAAGAAACGCATACAATAGAGACCCAAGGGGTTAATAGCTTCTGGCTCTCTTTACCAGTCTTACTTTACCTAGCCGACCAAGATGCGTCAACCAGTTAAAATAAAATATAAACAAATTTTTTTTTTTTTTTTTTTTTTGTCTCTTGGCATAAACAAATTTTGATGGAATTAAAAAACAAACTTTTTTTTCAGAATTCAGAATCGAAGATTCAGCATCTACAATTGAACAATTCATCATCTATGGTTCTGAAAATAACATTTCAATTGCTTTTTATATTTTAATATTGTTTCAAAAATATTAATTAATATTTATAAAATAACACATCTTGAAAATACATTTCAAAAGTATTTATTTATATAATTTTGGTGTACATTACAACTAAGTTGTAATTTTTTTGTATTTAACTCCTAGAATAAAAAAACATTTTTTATGTTATAATTTTGTAAATTTGATTTTTTTTTCACATTATTTTCTTTATCCAAAGCATTCCTTTAAAATTATAAGAATTCCTGTCAAATTGTTTTTGACAAAAAATCATTTTAAATTGAATTTATTTCAATCTACCACAGCTGGTCGGAACACAGGAGGATTTGGGCGTGTTGATTAATTAAAAAAAATTTTTAATTATTTTTTTAATACTGGTACATGTTTAATTTTTATCAGGTCAAACGTATGCATTATCTTTTTACGTTTGACCTGAGAAAAATTTAACATGTATTTAAAAAAATGATTAAAAATTTATTTTAATTAATCAACTACGCCAAAAACCTGTGTTCCGGCGAGTGTAGCTGTGGCAGATTGAAATAAATTCAAGGTAAAACCAGAATGAAATAAAAAATAATTTTAAAATTACAAGAAATTTAATAAATTTAGTTTTAATAAAATATCCTTTAAAAATTACGGGAAATCCTGTCAATTTCGTTTCAACAAAATTTCCTTTAAAATTTACAGGAAATACTGTCAATTTCGTTTCAACAAAATTTCCTTTAAAAATTACGGGAAATCCTGTCAATTTCGTTTCAACAAAAATTCCTTTAAAATTTACCTGAAATACTGTCAACTTCGTTTTAACAAAATTTCCTTTTAAATTTAAAGGAAATCTTGTCAGTTTTTCGACAGGAAAACCTTTTGAAATTATAAGATGCACCTTCAATTTCGTTTTAACAAGGTATCCCATTGAATTGACGAGAAACCTCATTGACGCATTTTCATTACGGTTTCCGGAATGAATTGAAGGGATTTCCATTGAATTTACAAGGTTTTTTTTTT
>JAKCPI010002396.1:0-79878 GCA_023213315.1 Euborellia annulipes | reverse complement strand
TCTTTATTTCTCGGCTGTAGCACGAAGCCATTCAGCCCTCCGAATTTTTTTCTCCATACAATTCTTTATAAGCTTTGCATATAAAAGTAATATAATCATAAAAACATAATATAAAATAGATTTTAGAAAAACATAATAGGAAATACATGTCTATAACTTACATTTTTAGTAACCACATCGTATCAAATAAACATTATAAAAAAACATGCTAGTAATTAAATCATTTCAAATAACACTTTTAGAAAAAACATACTAGCAATAAATGAATATAAACAAAACTTTTAGGAAAGAACATAATAGAAAATAAATTTTAGAAAAACATGATAGAAAATAAATGTCTATAAGATACATTTTTAGTAAATACATGGTAGAAAGATAAACATTAGAAGAACATGTTAGCAGAACGATCAAAGTACCAATTTTCTTGCGGTTTCATATTGTTATTTTGCAGGCTGTGATGAAGTGGTATAGTTCTTCTAGGTCTTCTGGTTGCGGCGATTTCAAGAAGTGTTGAAATGAGGTGGGGTCTCGAAAGTTCGGGTTAATTTTTATTGAATGTATCTGACGGTAATAATCGTATAGCGGGCATTGGCAAATAATGTGGAACGGTGTTGCTGGATTGATGGTGCATGGGCATATTGATGAAGGTACAATGTTGAATCTTGCCAGATGTGCCGGAGTGCGGGTGTGATTGATTCTGATGCGATTTATTATTGTTATTATTGCTCTGGGCAGATTTATGTACGGAGCGAACCAGAGTGGGCCGATATTCGGTTTGATTTTTGCCAGTGCTGACCCAGTTATTGCTGAAGATTGCTTCCATGAACGGTTCCAACTGTTTTTTACGTGTGCTTTTACTATAGCGTATACGTCGCTCCATGGTGTTGATAAGTCCAAGGCTGTGCCATGTAATGCTGCTCTTTTAGCCAAAAAGTCCGCTATTCTATTGCCTTGTGATGAGCTATGTCCCTTCGTCCATCTTATGGCGATGTTAAGGTTTCTTCTGTCGGCTTCGATTAAGAGGGTGTTTATGTATCCTATTTGTATGTTGTATGACTTGGATATTCTGAAGTTTTGTATGGACATGATAGCGCTTTGGGAGTCGGAGACTATTACGGATGATTTGTATGAGTTTGCTAAGCAATAGAGAAGAGCTTCACGGATCGCAATGAGTTCGGCCGAGAAGCTAGAGAAAGACGATGGTAGTTTAAAGAGGCCAGAATTGGAGTTGGTGGAGTCGAAAAAAGCGCACCCTACATTAACTATTGTCCTTGACCCGTCCGTATAAATGACCGTATCATAAGTTTGTTCAGCTGGATTTTCTATTGATATGTCAAATTGTATTTTTAATAAGTTCGGAGATATGTGGAACATGGCCGGGAGGGAGGCCTTTTCTATTTTTGTATTCAGTGTATTTATGTGCTTATATGCTACGAGTAATGGGGGCATTGCTTTATGTGTTCTGGTTTGTGTGTACTGGTTGTTGAGAGAAGACACGGCTTCTATTACCGGGTGATAGAACCTTGATCGACGTTTCAATAAAAACTTTGAGGCTAGGAGTTGGGTTCGGTTTTCTAGCGGCATCTCATTGGATTCGACCAGCATAGCGTTGCAGGGCGATGATCTCATATATCCCATTGCGATTCGGATTGCTTGAAACTGTATTCTGTTTATTGCTAGTTGGTTTGTTTTTGAAGCAGACCGGAATAAAAAGCATCCATAATCGAGGCATGCTCGAATGGTAGCTCTATAAAAATTGAGCAGAATCATTGGATCTGCCCCCCAGGTAAATTTTGCTATTGTTTTCATTAGATTTATATACTTAAGACATTTAATTTTTAATAATCTTATGTGTTCTTTCCAGGTGAGTTTTGAGTCTATTGTAAGACCTAGATACTTAATTTTATTGACGAGTGGGAATTCTATTTCACCGAGGAGGACACTTTGCCAAGATGGAATTCTGCGGGTTGAGAAGATGCAAGCCGAACATGTTGAAGCCGATATAGTAAAGCTATTTATACTAAGCTACTCCAAGAGAGCGATTATTGACATATCTAAGTTTGCTAACGCCTCTTCTAATTCACAGGAAGCCGAATATATAATGAGATCATCTGCATATTGAAGAACTTTCGAGTTATAGGATACAAAAGGAGCCAGATCATATGTATAACAGACAAAGAGTAACGGGCTCAAGGTCGACCCTTGAGGGATTCCTCTGTATAACGTTCTTGATAATTCCGTCTTTAGTGGGTTTGTTCTGATATAAATCTGTCTGCCAAAAAGGAGATTGAAGATTGTTTTGCTGGTTTGACTCCCAACTCCTAATGCAATGAGCTTATGGTAGAGGATGTGTAGATCTACATTGTCGTAGGCGCCATCTATGTCTACCACTGCTGCTGCTGTGTATTTTTTGGTAAGTATTGATTCTTCTATATTACTGATAAGGAGGGCTAGATTGTCCATTGTAGATGCGCAGGGTCTGAATCCGAAAGATAGCAATGGGAGTTGATAATAGGTTTCCAGAAAATATTCTAGTCTTAACTTTATTAATTTCTCATATACTTTTAACAGACAGGATGAGAGTGCAATGGGTCGATAGGAATTTGCATTTTGTCTTTCCTTTCCTGGTTTTAGTATGGGTATTATGAGTTGGGTTTTCCATGGTGTAGGAATGTATTCTGAGTCTCTTATACTATTGTATATGTCTAACAGAAATATCTGTCCAATGTTTGGCAAGTATTTTAGCAGTGGGTACGGTATGTTGTCAATTCCTGGCGTTGTATTTTTTGTTGTTTGGTACATCACTTTTCCTAATTCCTCCAACGAGAAGGGTAGGTCCATTATACCATTTGATTCCTTGTTCCCTGCACGATATGGTATTTCGTTTGGAGCCCAAGATGGAGCAAGTTTGTCTAAAAATGTTTCAAAGATTTCTTCTGGTGGAGCTGCTGTACTGGGATTATGTATGCCTTTTACTTTCTTTTATTTTTGACCAGATATCAGTGATTTTACTATTTCTGTTTATTGAGCTACAGTACTGAATCCAAGAGTTACGTTTGGCTTGCTTAATGATATATTTTGCCGAGGCTTGTTGTTTTTTAAGTTCCAGGAAATTGCTCAGAATTGGGTTATTTTTGTATAGCCTATGTGCGACTTTCCTCTTTTCTATAGCTAGCTTACATTGTTGATTCCACCAGGGTATGGGAGGGTGTCTTATTTTGGCTTCTCTTGTTTGAGGGATTGCTCTGTTAGCTGCTTCAATAATTGTCGATACAAGGAAGTTATATTTCTCTTCTGGAGTTGCGAGGAATGGAGGATAGGTCAGGTTTTGTGTGAGTGCATATTGGTAAATGGCCCAATTTGCTTCCTCTATTTTATATCGAGGTCTGAAGCTATCATTAGCGTTATGGTAAAGTGGCCGATCTAGCGTTATCAGGATTGGAAAGTGGTCCGATCCTAATGTGTCCTCCAGGATTGTCCATGTGAAGAACGGTGCAATTTGAGCTGAGCTAAAGGTAAGATCTACTATTGAGGGATGGTCGGAATTGTAGGCAAGTCTTGTTGGAGACCCATCGTTGAGAATAGTCAGATTTAAGTCTTCCGCTATTGCGCTTAGTATTTTCCCTTGATTATCTTGTGTGTAACATCCCCATTCCGGTGAGTGTGCGTTGAAGTCCCCCAGCAGGAGGTAATTTGGAGGATATGAATCTACGATAGCTTTCCACTCTGTAGTAGTCATATGATAGCCAGGACAACAGTAACATGATATAATTGTCAGTTGGTTAGTTATCGGTAATGCAATCTGGATTGCTGTTATCTGTACCTGTTGATTATTAAAGTTATGCAGGGGGCTAAATGAGATATTGTTTTTTATCAGGATTAGGGACCCACCTTTTCCGTCTTGTCTGTCCGTTCGCACTGTATTGTATCCGGTGATTTTAAAATTGTAATCCGGTCTTAGCCATGACTCGGCTATCACTGCTATGTCTATATTTAGTTCTTTTAATGCTATTTCCAAACTGCCTTTATTACTGTTTACAGATCTTGAGTTCCACTGGAGTATATTTGTTCTATTCATTTTTGGAATTTATTGTGTTTTATGTGGCCGGTAAAAGTGTAATGCCATCAAAAGCCCTAAATTAGCAATTTTATTTTCACCGGAGGGAAGGGAATATTAGAGATGACATCTCATAATCCCTTTGCCTTGATAAATAAAAGAACGTTCATATTATTAAAGTTTAACTTTCAACAAAGGAGCTAATTTCTACCAACAATAAGCAAACTGGGAACAATTCGATCTCAGAATCACAGCGATTCGGTTTCTGACATGGCACTGTCTTCTAAATTATCTGTATTTGGAAACAATGTTAAGATTGATTCATTTACTGCCTTATAAACTAATGGTTGAATGGTGGGGGGAAAGATGCTCATTAGTGTAAGATGGGTATTCGGATGAAATAATTTTATGGAGGTTTATCATAACTAGTTCTATTAAATTTTGTTTTAGGTTATTTTGGTACGTCTGGTTATTGATAATAGGTGTTACCGGAAAATTTAGATTGTTGGAGATATGCTCCGGTTGGCGGGCATCACTATTCTTTTTTATGCACTCTCTGTATTCTTTTCCTTCCTTCTCTCCTCTAACTCTTTCCACTTGCCTACGCGAGTAGGATCTTTGCGTATCAGTTGTACTTTGTCTATATTGTGGGTTTTGTATTTCCTTTAAAGGAGGGTATTGCGAGAGTGGGGGTGGGGCGGGTTGTGGTGATAGTGGGGCATATGGCCTTGTATTTTTCTTTGTTGCATTCGCATAACAGTTTGGATCTTTTACTCTATGTATTTCAGTAGCCTCAGGGAAGGTTATGTTTTTGTCTGCCATTAATTGTTTAATTGACTTTTGCCTATTGAACTCTGGACAATTTTTTGTGTCCGTAGCTCTGTGAGGGCCCTTGCAAAAAATACATTTAGTTTCGTTTGCACACATATTTTTTTGGCAACTATTTGATCCACAACTTTCACATCTTGGGTTATTCTTGCATACCCGGCTAGTATGTCCATAGCGTAAGCAGTGAAAGCATTGAATCACCTTTTCGATGTACGGTTCAACGTTGCATTTCACTCCTAAGAGCTTAATGTCCCTTGGTAAGTATTGCCCTCTGAATGATATAATGACTACTGGTGTTGGTAATTTTATTTTATTATTGTCTTCCGTTGTTTTAATTTTATATAATCTTTTGGCTTGAACTATGGTTATGTCTGAATAAGCATAGTTCACTATCTCGTTTTCCGTTAAAGACGTATCCACGTCCCGGATAACCCCCTGTTTGTATAGAAAGAAGGACGGAATATAACATACTATATTATAGGAGACCCAGAATTCCTCCTCGATTAAGCCATTCACCGCGCTATAGCTAGTATTAAGTAAAATTTTTACTCTATTCCTCCCTATATTTTTAATAGCATTGATATTTTTATATAGATTAAAATTATTGTTTCTCAAAATTTTGCCTACTTGCATAGAGTGTAAATTAATTTTGTTATTTGTTTCAGCATATATACAATATGGACCATCATCGATTGAAGAGTATCGATTGCCTCTGCATTTTAAGTAAAACGAATTCGTATCAGCTATTGTCTGAAGATTATTTTCTAGAGGGACAGTTGATGAGGTGGATGAAGATGGCAGTGTGTTTTGATTTGATGAGGATGACTGCATGTTTTCTTTTTGTGTGGAAATTGTACAAATTATTTGTTTATTTGCATTGTTTATATGTAAACATTCATCAGTTCTTCTCTTTTTTACAGCTATGTCCACTTTATTTACAAAATTAGGTTCATTTGGTACCTGATATAAGGCGTCCAGTGAGTTCTTAATGGTTTCAGGGAGGTTCCGCTCCTCTTCTCCCTCCATTTGTTCGATTAGTTCATGTTGAGGTTCCCCCATGGGGGGTTACCTTGTTTTCACAAGTCCTTGCGCGCTTACTCACCTATTCTAGACTCAAAATTGTTTTTAATCACACTACTGCACTTTAATAGTTTATATTAATGCACCTTCAGCACTTATTTTAACCACTGGCTAAAAATATTTAATTTTAACTATGGAGCTAAAAACTTTTCCACTATCTATGAATCACTGCCACTTGGAAGTCCCAGAAGAATTTATAGAGAAAAATAATTCCGATTAGAAAATTGAATTTATTTGTTGAAATTGTTGCATCATATAAAAATATAAAACAAGGCTCAGGTGTTTATGATTCCCATACAAGGAAGATTCTCGTATATAAAATTTCATAACTTGAAAAAAAAAAAAAAAAAAAAAAAATGCAAAGCTAAAAAGTGGATTATTCTTTCTTTCTCTTTCTTTCAAGGGAAAGTTGCTATTTATTCAAATATGGAGAATTTATATTATCTAGTCTATATTTCATGTCATGATTATTATTATGATAAGGACATTCTTTTATGGCTCTATTTATATAAATGGAAATTGTATTCGTTCCATCGAAGATATAACCTGAATGTCCGAAGTTAGAGAGAAAAAAATTTTGAAATGAAAATCCTATCTTTATAAGGGGATATGAGATGTAGCTAATGTGCTAATAATAATTCTTAATATATTGAAATGAGAAATTATTTATTTACAAGTGGAAAAGCCCGCCGCCTTGGGCGAGCAATTGCAAAATTTTAAAGTTTTAAAGTTCCCTCATTGAGTTCACTTCCTCTCACACTGGCCAATAAACGAGAGAACAGGCATATACCCATAGGACAGGAAGTCAGCGGCTAGCGCTTTATATAATAATCTATACACTATTTTTTTTTTTTTTTTTTTTTTTTTGTAAATTACTTATTAAAAAAAAATGTAATTATTTTTTTTCATTCTAAAATTTTTTATTTACACTCTGCCTAGTTTAGGCTCTAAAGATCCCATTTTCAAGACATACTAAATACCCGAATATTTATAAAAATTAAATTTATAAGTAAGTATTAATTTTTAAAAATAAAATTTCTTTCCACAAAAAAATATTTTTTTCGAATGGGGGGGGGGGGGTAATTACCCCCTTTATCCCCCCTCCCTTGTATCCGCCCTTGCTACTGTATTAGTATCAGCCAAAAGTATATGTTTGTTCCTGCTTTCAGTCCCACAAAAATATAAAACGTCTGGTAATAATTTAAGATACATTGGTAGTAAAATTTAGCTATAGAATAAATTTAATTTTTTATAGAATTTTTATCGTTAAAATAATTTTTTCTTTTTTTGTTTCAGGTGAGTCTCGGTCGGCTTTACTAAAAAACTCCAATGCAACTGAAGATGGCATGATTAAATCGGCCGAAACGTTTTGAGTAAAAGGAGTTTAATTTAATAGAGGCTCCCTTCCCTGGCTGGCTTCAATCCTTTATTCGGTCGGCTTGATATTGACCTGCATTTTCTTTGGTAAGTTTACCCGGATTAAATTATTAAATGAAAAGTTCTTATGAAATAATTATTCAATTAAAAAAAAAAAAAAAAAACCTAACAAAGTTTTTATATCCTTCTTTTTTGAATGTATAAAGTCCTTACTCATAAACTGACACAAGTATAGACATCTTGATTATCGAATAAAGGAGGATATAAGAATGTAAAAAGACTTTTATAATCTAAACAATTTACTATATCATGATAAATTTATTCCTTGATAATAAACAGCAAAGGATCTTCTATGAATCTTTTTATTTATTCCTAAGAACTTTTCTCTGTCATGGGACTCCCAAGTTAACAGATTCGATACTTAATAATAATAATATTTACATAATAAAGAATTCAACTTTTTTTTTTTTTTACTTTTTATATAAATAATTTTTTATACTTTTTTGGATAACAAAAAAGTTGTTTTGACAGATGTTTTTTTACTTTATCTTATTACGATAGAAACATCATCTTTCTTTCTTTACGTGTGATCTTTTATACAATCAATTCGTTAAATAATCAAAATAAAATAAATAAAGTCCACTAAGATTTAGAAAAAGGACTGAGAAATTCGCAAGCCAATTTTAATTTTTAATTTATTTTTTTTTATTAAAATGGAACAAATACGTCATATGGGAGTCCATACAAAAACGGCTGTGTATGCACTGATCCATTTGAACCCATGTGTCCCAGGCCTTGAGTTCCTGGAAACTAGTGTGCACCAAGCCTTAATTAGCGGGGACCCTATCTTAAAAGCTATTTTTATTTAAACCAATTGGTTTAAATTAAAACTGAAAATACTAACCCAATATTCTCAACATCTTCAATAAATAAATAGTTATTTGAATGACTTATAAAATTTAGGTATAAAAAACGATTTTTCTAATTGGAATATCCCCTTATAGAATGATTTATTTTTAAAGAAAATAAATATTGATGTCCTTCTCTCTCTCTCTCTGTTTAAATTTATAATCAAATTGCTAATTCGTTAATGTAACGTTTTAATAAACGCTAAATGGCGTTGGTCTCAGGGTAAAAGCAAACAGCATTTAAACTCTCATTGGGAATGATTGAAAAAAAAAAATAATTTGCAAATGGAATTTTTAATCATCGAAGCGACGGGATTCTTAGTGCGTATGAGTTATTGTAAAAAAAAAAAACCTTTCCAAAGGGGAATTAAATTGGCCCAGAGGCAGAAATTCACTTGTGCATGAATACCCAATATATTAATAGAAAGATTTTGTTAAAATTTTTTTTATAACATACTCACGGAATTATTTATGCAAAGCGCAGTAGCGTTTAGTTCCTTTAAGGACTATCTTGGAGTTTTTCCCGGTAAATAAATAAACAGGTAATATTTTGGCATTGAATAATATTTTCAAATACCAAAATGTAGCTGTTATTTTATTTATTTTTCTCAAAACAAAAATTAGCTCGTTTTCGCTTATCACCTAATTGATAAACTTATATGAATTAATTAATCCAGGATTTGTTAATTTTTAGAAAGATTTATCTCTATGCGAAAAATTAAAAAAATTATTTGGAATAATGGTTGTTAATATAATTAATTAATGCATGATTGATCATGTTGAATGACACAATAAAATGACGATCACCCTGTGGTTGGCTGCATGGCTCTTCTCTCCAAGGACCTATTCATTCATGGGGTGCACATTATATTGGCTAATGATTTAATGAATGCGCGCAAACATACGCCCTATCCGAGTGGAATAAATAATGCTCATTGGCTCGAGGATTGTGAAACAAACATTTGGTTGATTTTGATCAAAAGATGGCTTGGCTCAGTTCTGGCGTGGAGACCACTTGAGCTGAGATTGTCCAGATGAATTACCGATTCGATTCGTGGGAGTCTCTCAGATGGAGAATGCATCAGAGTGAGTGGATTTATTTATTCCGGCATTTTGCACTTCTTATTAAATGGATATATCAAAATTCAGAAGATGGAAAGTGCATATCGCATAGCATACTCGTAAAATAAACTTACCAATTAACTTTTACTTTCTCTTACCTCTATATATATGTTAAATATAGAGAGAAAGTATTGGATTCATGTCAAAAATTCGATGTCGAGATTTTGATGGATCTTCTTCACATTTTGAGGTCCTCTGAATCCAAAAAAGTGGTTTTCGCGACATGGTCTGTCTGTCTGTGTGTGTGTGTTCACTTTTAAGCATGAAGGAATTGAGCTATGAGGCTGAAATTTTATACAGTATATAAGTTAAACACCCCCCGGGAGCATAAAAATTAGCTTTTAATCAAAATCGGCCAGAGTACTAGTAGGGGAGAGGGCGGGACATTGGGACACGAGGCACATTGGGACATTCGAATTTTAGCTCTACTAAATGTGCCCATTTTATTATAGAAAATATTTTCTTAATAAAATGGGTACTTAATGCACCCTAACGGTCAAAAAGTACAACTCAAACTTTATATTTAGTAGAGCTAAAATTCGAATGTCCCAATGTGCCTCGTGTCCCAATGTCCCGCCCTCTCCCCTACTTTACTGATGTACTTTTTTAGTTTTCTCAAAATTCGCTCAAACGATTTTGATTAAAATTCAAAAATCAATTATTTTTTAGATGCTCTTTCAAATGTATATTTTGCCCTCAAAATTGTTTGAAGCACACTTTACTCTAGTACTTAATAGGAAAGATAAGAGAAATGGTTGCCATGGTAACAAAATAATCCCATGTTTATAAATTTGACATTTTTTTTTTTTTTTTTATTTAAATTTGACATCTTAAATTCTAATATATTGGCGGAAACTAAATATATGTCGACATAAAAAATCTGGTGTGACAAGCACAGAACACAACTTTCGATTACCGAAGGTAAGAGAAAGTCGTGTGCTGTGCGACAGTCACACCAGATTTTTTAAACATGTTTTTCAAATTCTATAGTAACAACTTTTTTCATTGTAGTAGGGCCTACCTGGAACAAACGATATCAACATTTTTTTCAAATTTGGTTACTATTCACCATTTTTTTTTTTTTAGAATTTATAAAAGGCGTGTCTGATTTAATTAACTCAAAAATTATATTTGGAACACAAAATACATATATTGCTATTAATAATAATATATAAAGATTAGTTCTATTGAATGAAATATAATATTAATAGAGAGATGAGAGGTAGAGGAGAGAGATTGAGTAGCCTACTTACATAATCAAGAGGCACATAGGCGTTTATATAAAAACAATCAAATTCTCCTTCATAACATTTTCTACCCTTCGGTCCTCTCACATTGTTATTACCATTACTAAATTTTTATTTTTCTCGGTGTATTAAGATTAATAAAAAAAAGTGTGAAAGCCCCTAGAATTTAGACAACCATTAACGCGGTCTTGTTAAACATTAAAGAAAAAAAAAATTCTTGTGTTTTGATGTTTCTTGTCCAAGATTAATGCCCCTTCACTCTGACACTTTTTTTTTTCTCTCCACTTTTTAACAGAAGAATCTTTTTATTTTTTTTTGTTTTATTTTTTTCATCGACAAATTTAATGATGATATCTTACCTCGTCATTTTTTTTCGTTGTCACCTCTTAAGGAAGTGGAAATTTTAAGGATAGGTAAAAATCACTGGGAAATTAAATATTTTTTCAAATTTTTGGCTGATTTTTACAAATAAAAGTCAATTTAGTCCACTTGAGGCTTTTTGTTTATGCAATATTAATAATATCCCAAACAATATGTCTCGAAAACTAAAAAAAAAAAAAAAATAATTAAATAAATAAATAAATAAATAAATAAAATTCTATGACTATTATATATTTTTGGTATCAATATATCATATTATTTTTTAATTTGAGAAAATAAATTTTTTTAATAAAAATGTGTATGAATAGTAAATATCTCATATGATATACTCTTTATGAATATTAATGAATTTTTTTAATTTCATCCTGAAAGAAATTAATATAGTACTTTGTCTTTGGTTAACAAAATTTAAATGTTTGTTTTAATAAACAAAAAAAAAAAAAAAAAGGTAAAATAAAATTTACATTGACATAATAAAATATAAATTTTAATGGATGATGTTAAAAAATTGCTCTCTGATAAAAGAAAAATAAATATTTCTTCTATTTTTCTATAAAAAGAGGTCATTGGAAACACTCAGCGTTTCGTTTGAATTCAAATTAATCAAACAAACTCGAGTCATTTTGAACGGTTTGATTGATGCAAATTTATTTTTTTATCGATCTTTAACTACAGTATATTTATTAAATAGGCGTATTCATAGATAGATTAATTGGTATAATATTTCTTCGCGTTTGATTTTGAAGTCTTCTTAGCAACGACCTCAAAGCTCATTTTCCCCTAATTGACTTTTTGGGAGTGACATTTATTCGAGCTGGAGGTCAGCAAAACCTTTTTCTCATCCTTGTTCTTTTATCTTATTTCGCATCAATTCGGCCCAAACTCAATATCGCATTCCATGCTCCGAGTTAGTCTCTTTTTTTTCACAAAGCCAATTTTACCGGTAAATTACTTGGGAGGTGTCATTACCCGGAGAATACGTTTAAAGATGATTTAGATACGATATATAGGTCTATATATAGAATATATATACGATATATATAAAGAAAAAAAGTAAAAAATCGTAATTCATTTATTAGTCTTTTTAAGGCGCTTCAGGAGCATTTTTTTGCTGATAAGATGGCGTTAGGGGTCTTAAAAATTTAGCCAAAAAGCCCAACTATTACGAAAATTTACCAACAGATGGCAGAAGGGTAGATTAATAATGAATAGTTTATAAATATTATTATATATCATTTATAACAACATAAAAATATAAATATAGCCTTATAAGTGATCTGATAATCCAGGCTGTTAGACTAGCCTGCCATCTTTTGCAAGAGGGTTGAACTATTTGGCCCTTAATTTTTTTTTTTTTTTAATAAAAATTATTTTTAATAATTTAATAAAATTTATTTTTGACTTGGTCACCACTTTATTTATTATAGGTTGGATATTAATGGTTTTTACATTTTTAGTTAAAAAAAAAAAAAAATTTCCTTAGTTTTTGCATTTTCTATAAATATAAAAATATTTTTTAATTAATCGTAATTAAAAAAAAGCATTCTATTATGTAAAATGCTCACGAATTAAAAAAAAAAAATCTCATAAAAAAAACTTTAAAATTCCGACTAGAGATTCAATGTCCCCTCCTGATGCCCCTTAAGGCTCAGTTGAGAAAAAAAAATGTCCTACTTTATAGAAAAATTCATTACCTAGACAAATAAATACATTCCATTTGTACAGTGTATTCCATTTTAATAGAGACCTCATTCTTTCTAAATATCAAGCTCTCCATCTTAATTAGTAAATTATAAAAAAAAAAAGTAAATAAATAATAATGACTAGAATGTAGTTAAAAATTTAAGATTCGTTGATTACGTTATTTAGTCTAAAAGTTAATTTTCAGCTTAGATTTATTTATTTATTTTTTTTATAATTTCAAATCAAGAATGTCCTAATGAAAGAGACGGATAGCATCTCTCATCGACATGTTCATTAATTCTCCAAAAGTAATTAAAATGGATTTTTTTTTAACTCTCAACTGACCAATTTGACAACTGGTCAAGAAATGATTTATCCTTATGCTTTTAATTGGAATTCATTTGAATGCTAATATTTTTTTCTATTGGGATGGGGATTTGTTTTCGCACTTTATTCAAGTGAATAGAGAAAAACGGTCCGCGACTTTAATTGGTTAATTAAAATAAAAAAAATAAAAAAAACTTGAGAGACCATAAACAGAGACGTTCTTTCATTCCTTGCCGAGTGTTTCATGCTTCTTGCTTGTTTATTTTTATTCTCTGTCTCTTTCTTTTCTGTATTTTATTTTCCTCAATGGAAGAGAGAATTCTTTAAGTTTGTTGCATAAGTTTACAAGTAAATAGGCTAAACAAGATATACGTAGACATATAAAACTTTAAAAAAATATTGATATGCTCAGCGAAAAGAAAAAATTTAGTGTGACTTAACGCACAGCTCACAATTTTCTCTTACCGTCGAGAAAGTTGTGTACTGTGCTGTCACACCAGATTTTTTTGGGTCAATATATATTTTCCCATTGCACATTAGTTTCATACTTGACTACTTGCTTTTTAAATGTTGACTGTTTGAAATAAGCAAAATTTTAATCTCATATTTGGATATTTTATACACAATAGAGAATCCTAAAAAAATTTCAAGTTTCATAATAATTGAAATTTTTTTTTTTAAATGTGTAAAAAGTTCCAAACGGGACGACCATGTGTGTAACTAGAAAATTTGGCTGCGGGGGGGGGGGGGAGGCATGGGACCAGCCATCCTCCGGGGGGCCCTAGTTATGTATGCTTTTGGGGACGACCCCCTTTTGAATCGATTCTTACATGCAAATCCCCATAGGGATTTAACATTGTCTCTATGGAAGGAAGAGCCAATCTAGGCCCATATATTATGTATTAGTATTATTAGTATAATATATGTTATATTTCAATTTATTAATAAATCAGGGCCGACGTTTCGGTCACATATGGGACCATCTTCAGGGCCAGAATAATGTCTGAAAATATATATAATCCTCGACAAGTTATATTGGGCATACACAATTGTACATGATAATGCCTCAAGTGAATGAATATCAACATATTATTATTATTATTATCAGCTATATACCTCCTTCAAATAATATATGTTGTTCTCTTCTAAATACTTGTTTTGTTTCTTCTTCGATATAAAACCAGCCTCTTTCTTCAAAAAATATTTTTTTAATATTCATTTTTTTTTCCACTTCATGG
Source organism: Euborellia annulipes (assembly GCA_023213315.1). Classification (NCBI taxonomy): domain Eukaryota; kingdom Metazoa; phylum Arthropoda; class Insecta; order Dermaptera; family Anisolabididae; genus Euborellia; species Euborellia annulipes. The sequence goes on along the minus strand of JAKCPI010002396.1, from coordinate 65,630 downwards.
GAAATAATCCTATTACGCTATAGGGAATTTTTCAATATATATTTAATATTCATTTTAATAATGAAAAATGGGATTGCTGAATATTGAAACCGAGTTTTTTTTTTCCATTAAAATTCATCTGGAAGTAGAAGATAATTTCATTTTAATATATAATCAAAATATTTGCGTGCTTTGCGATATACATGATAATATCATCGCAGTAATTGAATTTCTTGATCAAGTCCGGCCAAGTGAAGGTTTTCTCTCTTTTAAAAAATGAATTGCTAATTCCCCAAGAAAAAAAATTTCCTTCTTTTTCGGCTCAGTTTGCTCGTATTTCTATTGATAGGTTGGCTATAAAACAGAGATATTCGCAAATCAATAAATTTAAATACATTTCTTCCTATAGTTGGTAGATAATTTAGTTTGAACGAAGTTTTTTCCTTCCGGCCGTGAGCCGAGAAAAATTGATCGTCATTTTCAGTGAGATACTTTCATATCTCCAATATATCACGGAGCATATTAGGTCGAGGAGTGTGGCTACCCATGCCCAGAGGGCGGATCCCCCCTGGGGCTCCTCATAAATAACCGGCCCTTTAGCGAGGTGTCGCTTACAACTGACAAACGGCTTGGATTGCTTCCATAAAAAAAATAGAATCCAAAAGGGAGTCTCACAATACAATTAACATGATCAGCCGAGGAAAGAACGAGAGGAATATTCGGAAGATGACGGACTGCCCTTTGTCGCTCCATCGAAAATGTAACGCTTTTAACAGCCGACACGACAGCGGAAAAAATCATTTGAAATTGCATCTATAAAAAATACATCAGATGAAAACGGTCATGAAACTCTATTATGTATTTAGATAAAAAAAAAAATAATAATAATTCTAATCGATTTTTAATTTTTTCTTTTGTTATTATTAGGCTATCACTTCTAGCTGAACGTTTTCTTAAGTGTGAATTGATAGATGGACATTGAAAATTATAAAAATTTTTAAAGGTGAATAACATTTGGGACCGTCCACATGAAAAGGTACCAAATCTTCACAGGGGTGAAAATTGAGTTTTTATGCTTTCTGTACACAAGACATCTCCCTGAGCAAGGCTGTGTTTTTAGAATTTGTTTATCATTTTTCGTTTGGAAGATATGAATTTTTAAAATTTTGTTTATGAAAAATCTAGTTTTGAGAAAAGTCTTGTTTTTTTCAAATTTTTTATATAAAATATAAAACTCTCTCTACCTCTAGAAGTGATAGTCATGAAAGGAAATTAAAGAGCCAAGTACAATACCCTAGACCGCCATTGGTGAGTTGTGCAACTAGTCAGTGGCGTATTGACACAGTTGGGCCTGGGGCGTCACTAGTTGAAAGAACTTATCATCATACTATAATTAAAGCGGTAGAGGCTGACTTCCTATCTCCTTGTGTGTGTGCCTGTTCTCTCGTTGATTGGCTAGAGTTACAGGAGGTGGAGGTTACAGGTCAGAGAGGGAAATTTGAAATTTTAAAAATTTGCAATTGCTCGCCGAAGCCGTTCCAAACAGTGAGCAAGAAGAAATTTGATGCATTTGATCGCCGAACCCAAATGTTCGACATATTCACAAATAAAAGTATTTTATTGGATATACTATTTGTCTTTTCAAGTCAATAAATTTGGACTGTCATGAATAAATTTGTGAAACAAAATTAAGACTATTGCATAATTAAACTTATATTGCTAAAAAAAAGCAACCAAGCTGCAAAACTTAACGCTTTATTTAATTTTTAAGGAATCTACTGTCAAAAAAAAAAAATACATGAAAAAATATTTTAATCAGAGATAAAGAAAAGCTTTTCTTATATTTTTTTACACCAAACGCGAAAAGAACTTTAAAAATAACTTATCCCCTTTTATTATTATAAAAGTTTGCGTACATAATATCTATCACTTAATTTCTTTTCAGTATTTTATCCCAACTACAGAATAAAACACTCTTAAATTATTTCCGGTTGAGTTGCAGATAATAAAAATAAAATTCTGTTACCTTTCAAATCTTGAAAGGCACTTGTAAGACACGCGACAAAAGACCAAAAAAAAAATTCTCTTTGTGATAGCCAAGGACATTCAAAAAAAATTTAACACAATAACATCATCTTAGACCATGAGAAAAAATTTTATAACAATTAACAAAAGGTATTCCAGAAAAAAAAAAATAAATAAAACTTTTAATTGTAAAAATTAAATCACAAGAGAGTCCAGATGGAAAAGATTTTCTTGCAATTCTTTTATTTATTCATTTGATAATAGAGTTGTAGAATATAATTTTTCAACCCCCTTGCTCATCCGGGCGGGAAAAATATTTACCCCTTAAAAATTTCAACTCATATTCAGCTAATAAATATATTCTATTAAAATACTTTCATTCAAGTCCTTTTTTATGTGATTTCCGAGTTCTAACTCATCCTTTTGTGACGAACATCCTCGCAAATCTTCCTCAAATTTATTTATGCTTCTTCTTTTGTCTTTTTGTTTGTCGGTATCTCTCAAGATGTTCTCATTTCCCATTAATTAAAAACATTTTTACTTACAATAAATTAACTAAAGTCTAATACCTCTTCTCTTATCATCAAATTGCATCTCTATCTTCTGATGTTATTTATATTTATATTATTTAAATATTTATTAATGATCTTTATAGTCCATTAGGCCTGACTTTCCCTCTTCCAATTCTTGCCAGATAATTTAGAGCTCACCGTTGTGTGTTCCGCTATTAATAAAAGAACATAAATTGTAACTCAACGATCGATCGGATCAGTATAATAAAATATCCTATTAGCAAAAGAACAATTAATATAATAATATTCAATGAAATTAGCTTTAAAATTAAATCGCACCATTTGATTCCATTAGTTGGAATTAATAAACAGAGTTTACTCAAATTTAATCTAATGGACCCCCATTTGTGTAGCCTACCTGAGAACGATTATCGCTTTATAAGTGTAGGTTAATAATTTAATTGAATTTGTATTCAATGAGATAGGAATATTTGTTTCGTTTATATAGGGTTGACTACAAAAGCCATTGTTTTATATTATACAATATATTTTGAAAATTTTGAGACCTATAATGAATGTGATATTATAATCAAATCAAACTTGGATAGGCAGTGTAAATTTACAATTTAAATTGTGATTTACACTTAGTATATTGATGGTTGACCAAACTTCCCCTGACTGCCCGGAATCGAACCCGGGAACTCCAGCCTGGTGCATCGGTGTGCTTGTACTTGCACCGAGCCACCGGCAAACTTTAGTTTTTGAAGGGAAAAAAATTTTTATGAAAATAAATTTAAATATTATGAAAATACTCCCTCAATCCCAAATTAGTTTTTTTTTTTTTTTTTTTTTTTTTTATAAAAAAAAACATTCACACTTCTTTCTCCCCCCCATTCACACTCACACTCGCACACATACTCACACAGTCTTTTCGGCAACTTAGGGCCTATAAGACTTTACGATAACCGTTATATATGATAATATCTATTGGGGGTCCAGGCATTTCTATTTAAGCCATTTGGTATCCAAATGGCTTAAATAAAATCATCGGACTGCCTGGGATCCGAACCCTCGACCCTTGGTATACAAGGTAGGCCCGCTACCAACTACACCAAGCCCGAGGGCCAAATACTACATTTATAAAACTTTAAAAAAACAACACAAATATTAGGAATGGAAAATAACAGGTTTATAATAATTGTAGTAACAAATATAATAGATTAATCTAAATATTTAATATTTGACATTTTGAGAAATATAGCAACTAATTTGGGACGGAGAGTCTATTTTTTTTTATGAAGCATTTAGAGTTGGAGGTACAAATTTAATTGAAAATCTTTTTTCATAATAATTAATGGCTAAAGTTGAAAAGGTCCAGACCCCTTCAGAAAATCTAGTCACAGGCTATTTGCCTCTTTCTACCCCCTCTCTCGGCTGCCCTGATGATGGATATTTAAAATTATTATATACCTCATACTTGTTTCACCCTCCCACCCATGGAAAATTGCACACCTTGCTGATTATTAGACTACTATTAGTACCTAATTTACCGGTAGCTATCGGCAATTATAGAGCAAATTATTAACTCCGACCTTAGGAAAAAAAAAAATCATATTTGATCCTCATCTAGAAATTATTTATTTATTTTTTTTTTCATGTATTCCTCTTGTTTGATTGCTACACTGCCTTAAAAGAAGGATAGCTTAATACTATATAATACAAAATTTTTTTTGTTTATCGTTTTGACACGTGAGTGAGATGGAATATCAGCAAGTGGTTAGCACGTTTGCTAGATTAGGGAGCTCCGGGGATCACTTTTCACTTGTAGACTTTGGATTTGTAACCTTGAGGCCTTTCTAAATGATAATTACCAGTTTGGATGCCCAGAGTAAACTGATACTTATCTTCTTCTTTCTACTATGATATCGAAAAATGAGATGATCCTCATTTAAAACTTGGTATTTTAATCAAAGAGGTTAATTAGCGTAAGGAGAAGAGGGGGATTGATAAATGAGAAGCTTTCTGACGAAGGACGCAATATGGGCCCTCTCTTATTCCTTCCTCTCTTGCCACTTTTCTTTGTGAAATTCTAAGAAATTTGTAAGAATAATAAACCCTTTTCATTTTTAATTATAGCCCCTTTTTTTTACTCTTCTTAATTATTCATGTAATCGATAAAGTTTGTTCAATATTCATTTAGTTTAAATTAAGCAATTAATAAGGTTTTAATTAATTCTTTACCTGATGAGTCTCACAGCTAATTAGGAATGGAGTCTTAAATGTTTGTTTAATAAATAAATACATGCATAGAGATAGATCAGGGTTAGCTAAAAATTTTTCAAATAATACAGGGTGTTTCATAAGTCTGTTTACCGAATAAGTAAACAACATGGCTGGTATTTGGAGTGGTAGCATCGTAGGCCCATATTTTTTTAATGACACTGTTCGTGGAGATTCATATCTATATGTAGTGTAAATTCAGTTTCAATTAAATTACAATATAAATAATTTTTTTTTTTTTTAACATTCACACTTTTTTCTCATTCACACTCACATTCACACAGTCTTTTCGGCAACTTAGGCCATTTAAGATACTCGTATGTTAAATATAGCTATTGGGGATCCAGGCATTCTTATTTAAGCCATTTGGTATCTAAATGCCTTAAATAAAATATCAGACTGCCTGGGGTCCGAACCCGCGACCCTCGGTATAGAAGGTAAGCACGCTACCAACTACCCCAAGCCCCGGGGGCTGACGTCAATTTAGCCGTCTAGTACATAAGTCAAGCAACATGCGAATTTTCTAAGGTTAAGCTTTTCCTGTTTTTACATAAAATAAATATTATTTGTTAAAATATTTGCTCAGACGTGGTCAAAATGTCAAAGGCCTTAGTAAAAGTGTGGTTTATTTGTAAAAATACAAATACACAGGTGACACACAGGCGATTCCTTCAAATTAAATTGGTAAAAGATTATCTGACGCACCCTTTGAGTGTGGCCCAACCCCATAAATATTAATAATTATTTTAAAAATAAAACAACTCAAATATATGCATTTGTTTTAAAATATTAGTGAAAAACTGGTCTGGATAATAAACCTACCTGAATTTTTTGTTAAGTTTATAAATGAATTTTTATTACTTTGTATTTGTTATATAAGATATAATAAAGTCATCTGATGGAACTTCGTTTTACTTTTTAATTACAAAATTACGCTTTTATAAAGTCAAATGTCAAATTCCATTCATGATTTTTGTGAAAAAATCTCAACAATTTGCTTGTTATTGGTTGGTTGTCCTTCGAGTTTGCAAGAAGGGATTCCTCGAAAGTGGATTAACGAGTCATTTGCTCTTTTGTTTGTTCCAGGTATGTGCACCGAGCGAGAGGCCTCCAAAAAAATTCAAGGTTCGAAAATCCCTGCCTTCCTTATAATTGGTAAGCCTGCATTTATCCTCTATATTAATAACATTTATTTAGAAAAAAATATCATTAATTCCACTTTTTACGATTTTGATAAAAAGTATGCTCGATAGATATATCTGATCATGACATCTGTTTTATGATGTTTGTTGGTACATCATATTATTTATATTTATACATAAAAAATTTATTTTTCAAAATGACATACAAATCATCATGTTTGAAAATGAGAATTTTTTTGTTTCTAATTTATTTTATTTTCCTTTGAAACTTTTTCGTAATTTTTTGTGGTGTCTGGCATTGTTAATTTATATTTCATAATTTTATTAACGAACACATATTGACAAAATATATTCTAATAAGGACTTAGCCTATATATATACTGTTACCCTGGTATATATTTTTTTTACTATTTATTTTCTTTCAATATCTATTTTTTAAAAATATTCAACTCTTAAAATTACTAACAGCCCTCTGACTTGGTGTAGGAGTTAGCCTGCTAACCTTCTATACCGAGGGTCGCGGGTTCGGACCCCAGGCAGTCCAATGATTTTATTTAAGCCATTTGGATACCAAATGGCTTAAATGAGAATGCCTGGACCCCAAATAGATATATATATATTAAACATACGAATAGATATCGTTAAAAGTCTTAAATGGCCTTAAATGTGTGGATGTGAGTGAGAAAAAAGTGTGAGTGTTTAAAAAAAAAGATATAACACCTGTCCTCCTCTCATGATTCATTATTGTGTGTTTTGAATATGCTTTATAAAGCCTTTTGAACACCCCTCCGGAGGCGAGAGGTTGACAAATTTCAATAATGATAGTCTGGAAGCCAAGAGGTTCGACCAGGCAGTCCGATTAATTTATTTAAATCAGGATAGGTGAAAAGAAGAAGAAAATTCGCAGCTAGTTGTATTTCATTATCTTTATTCCCATCATGTTGACGTTTCGATCCCGGTCGGGATCACCCATTTGTTCTGAGGATGATCCCGACCGGGATCGAAACGTCAACATGATGGGAATAAAGATAATGAAATACACCTAGCTGTGAATTTTCTTTTTTCACCTATCCTGATTTAACTACCAGCTATAAGTCCTTCGAATCTACTTTATTTAAATCATTTGGATAACAAATGGTATAAATAAATATGCCTGGACCTCCTAATTTACAGTATCTAAAACTTTCGATTACCGAAGGTAAGAGAAAGTTGTGTGCTGTGCGCCAGTCACACCAGATTTTTTTTTTTAAATTTTGTTTATATTAGGAATGTTTGTGGGGTAGTGGGGTTGAAGGGGCAATGAAAGAGGCTCGCCTAATTTTTGTTCAAGATAAATGAGTTTTTTCTCATTAATTTACTTTTCTATTATTAAATTTTTAATTTCACTCCAATTGTGGAGTGTAGGTGTTGTTTAAAGAATTAATTTACTTATTATTAATATTATCTATCTATTTCCCCAAACCAAACGCAGGTAGGCTCACATAGACACTGCATATGTGTGGTGAGTCAATTTGGCTGCCTAACTAGTAGGCGTCTTTCAAAAAGCCCAAAGTGCAAAATGTTCGCTATAAATTATTATTATCTGTTTTTGTAATCATATTTATTTATTATATAGATATTTAATTAACATTAAGGGCTGAAAATTTCTAAAATATGTATATTTAAAGGGAAAATTTTACAGCTTGACAATTTTTTTAGTTCATTGATTCATTCCATTCGTATCTTATTATTTCTATTCTATTAATTCTCTAATTATTATTTTAATTAAATACAGCTATTATAATTTAATCTCTGAATTTAATTGAAGTCAATTTTAAAATAGAATACTCTCTGATTATATATCTTTTGTTCTCTTCCTGGAACAATTTTAATCACTTTACAATATATTTTATTTTATATAAAATGAATTCATTAAAACGACAACCAATCGACTCTCTGATGTCAATTAATATTTAATTAACAGAGGTAAAAATCAATTTGGTCCTGTTTTTTTTTTTCACTCTCGTCAGGGACCCCCTCCCCTCTCTCTCTCTCTCTCTCTCTCTCGTTTGTTTTCTCAGCTACATCCTGTTCTCTCTTTGTCTTGTCTAGTTACGTATTGCATACAAAGTATAACTTTATAAAGGGTATTTATATGGACAACATCAAATGCCAAAATATTTCACTAACAATAAAAATAATTAACTTATTCAGTAGGCTATATATTTAAATGTATAAATATTACGAAGAATCACAAATTTTATTATTATTTGAAATTCCTACCCGAATCCTCGTTTATTTAACCGAGGTGCTTCCGTGCACTGAGACACATATCTCAAACCTAACCAGCTTCTGGCCATAACCATCTACCGGCAATCCGTCAAGTTACATTATTTTCTAACTCCTCCTGCGTTCATTTCTAACTAACGAGCTAATCTTTATATCTGATTCCACTCAGTTCCTTTTATCCAACCTCTTCTATGCTTCTAATTTGAGAAGGGATTCCCTCACCACCGGCGACCTTTAGAAGAATCCATCACTGATTGTGAGAGGGAACCTTCTTTACGTCCCTTCCACAGGACGGATTGTCACAACAACTCCCTCTCCTCGCTATCGTGGTTGGATCCAATATTCCAAGCGTGAACGTATTTGAGGATTAGTTAGCCCGCTACACTTTTATTAGTTTTGCTTATTTTTAGTTAAAAAAAAAAAAAAAAAAAAAAAAATACATACTGGTTGATATATTAACATCAAAAGTTTATTTTCCACTTTGTCAAACAATTCTTTCGTTTAAAACCTATATGTTTACAAACCCACAATCACACAATGCCTATTTTTTTCAACTTTTTTTTTATTTGGATGAACAATGAATATGTCAAAATGTGAAGTTTCGTTAAAAAAAAAAACGATTCAAAAATATGTTATTCTCTCTTGTTTACTTGTTTGTTTGTCATTACTGTTTCTTTTTATTGTCAGTATAAAGTGTTGTTATTAGCCCCTGACCCGTGGTTCAGAGAGAAGACACTAGCTTCTCGCTCCGGGGTCCCTGTTCGCTTCCCGCCCAAGCGAGAAAATTTATTTCAAATGATTTGACTACAAATCATTTGAAATAAATAGGGATGGGGGCTAAATGGCCTTAGATGCCGAAAAAGACCTCAAAAAAAAAAAGTATTGTTATTACTAGTACAGACGATGGGAAACAGCAAACAAAAATTTTATCATTTTGCACTTTCTTTTTCCCACGCCTTCATAATATTTTTTTATTAGATAATTTCAAAAATCTAATCAAGATTTAATTTAATAAAAATATATAGACTAATTAAAGTTAGTTAACGTTAATAATTTTTTCGAAAGAAAAACAATTTATTTTCAAATAATATATAGGCCATGGTCCTTGGGGTATAATAATTTATTGATTATTAACATATTGTAAACATATCTTCTATTTTACCATACGAATGGACACACATCAGATTTCTGGATGATTTGTCAATTCTATTTAGTAAAACCATACATCAAGGGTGATTAGAAATAAAATTTTTTATTTTAAATCACCCCCATAAAGAGGAAAAATAATTTTCTGAAAAAAAGCATTCATTTTTAAATATTTTCCAATCAATGATATTTGTATTCAGCGCCTCCAATTTTATACAAAAAGTTATTTTCCTCTTTTTAATGCTTAACATAATAAGTTGCTTATTTAGACAGTTTCGAATCTCTAGCTTATCAATATACTGTATGTGTTGCCTAGACTTATAGGAGGATATACAAAACGGTTTAATAAAAGAAAGTAATTGGGAACGCGAAGAGGACGGGCTAAAATTTTTTTTTTAATTTGTTTAAGGTCTTTTTCGGCATCTAAGGCCATTTAGATCCCATCCATGGGCGTCCGCAGGGGGGGGGGGCAACCAGCACTCCCCCCCCCCCTGAAAAATTAAAATGATACAAAAAAATGTATAAAACAAAAAAAAATACAAAAAAAACCTTTCTCAGTATACATCCCCCTTGCCGCGGTGAGAAAGCTTTAAGTACTAAGAGATGTATAACATTATTAATATCAAGGTACGTTTTTTTAATCTATCTGGAAGTGACTTGCCCCCCCCCCCTGCAAAAAATTTTGCGGACGCCCTTGACCCCATCCCTATTTATTTCAAATGATAGTTAACGATAGGGTTAGAAATTAAAATTTTGTATTTCCATTAGATGATAGGTCAAATAAAAATATTTTTTACGTAAAAGTATTTTTATTACTCTATTTTTATTATCTATAGTGATGAAATAGTCCATATAGGCAGGTATATTTGAACTTGTTATTGTTGATCTCTCATGCTCGAAACATTGCCTCGAGGAAAGTCTGAGCCTAACATGATCCTTAGAGAAATTTTAGAAAATAGCTCTATTATTAAAGCTAAAAAAACGAATATTTTTTTTTTCTTCTTAAAATAGCATTTGAATTAAGAAATAGTAAAAGAGAATAGTTATAAAATTCCTAAAGATGTTTTACATTCGACATTTTTCTTAAATTTGTGAAACGATATATTAAACATCATACTTAAATATCTCAAATTTGTATAGATTCTTCTACCATTTATTGATGACATTTACAGTCATTTATTTTACTCTTTTTTTTAATTATTAGAGACAGATTCGAATTTTTCAAAAAAAATAATTTGTACTTAAATTAGTAGCTTAACATCAAAATTGATGTATTTTCACCCACATTCTCACTCACGATAATTAATTTTCTGTTTATATTCAAACAGCTTGTCAAGCTTGTTCATGGCTACTTGACTATACCTATCTATCTCTTAAGGCTCAAACAGACAGAACGCGAAATTCGCGACGCTCAGGCTACGCGCGCATTTCGCGGCGAAAGGCGTTTTTGCTAAGCCACACAGGAAGCGAAATTTGGGCGTACGATCCGGTATTGTGTATATGTTTCAACAACCTTTATTTAATGAATTTATAAATATTTTATAAATAAAGTATTATATTACGAAAGAAATAGAATATCATTGCAAAATTAGATTTTATTTAAATCTTATTTTATTATTGATAATTTTGATTAAATATTTTTCGAGGCTTGTAAATTAGAATAAGATAATACTATTCAATTACCTCGATTCGGACTTTTTACTAATCATAGATTGGCTTCCAACAAAAAACATATTTATTACAGTCTTATTAAATATAAATTATAATATAACTTTAATATTATTTACTTTTATTTAGTTAGAGGCAAAAAAACAAGTGTTTTTAACTCTATAAGTTTTTTTATTTCATTACTCATCTTGATTATTTCGCCTGTTCGCGCGAAGGAGTTGTAAATTTGTACAACTCGAAAAAGCTGTCGCGCGAAAGAGAGCGTTTACGCCGCGTAAGTTCGCCCCCTGTGTGACGGGGATGATATAGTCTTGCCTTATACAACATTTCGCGCCCTTTCCGGCGTTGAAAAACGCCAAGCGACCGAATTTCGCGTTCTGTCTGTTTGAGCCTTTAGGCATTGTCTAACAACACAAAGCTGTTTTCTATATATGGGGTAGATGAACAATAATAATTAATTATAAAATTAATAACTAAAAAAAAAAAAAAATTTAAATCAGTCTAGAAAGCGTAATCGTAGCTAGCAAGTCACGTGAATCGTTAATATGCTAATATAGTATATATTTTAAGTACTTTTTTTCGTGCCAGCCTATGATTGACGAGATCTAAGATTTATTCTTTTCATGCATAAAATGCATAAAAGATAAAACAACTTAGGAATTTCATTAACAGGTATTTTTTTTCCCCTTTAATGATTTGAAACTAACGTTTCATTTGAATACACCGTGTAAATGTAAATAAGTGGATTTATATATATTTTTTTGTTTTTTTTTTTCACACGCGAGTTTAATTAAAGGTATTCAGCCATTTATCAGAGACTGTAGCCCGAGGGGATATAAATACAAAACACCCGCAGCAGGGAGACAAAAGCCAGGTTGACTCCAATTGGAATTTAATATGCGTGAAAAGCGTGAACAAGCAGCAGTAACAAAAAAAAAAAAAAAACAAAGTTGAAGTTCGCTCTCTTAATAGGATAATTAACTCGGATCCCCCGTCACATTCTTCATTTTAGGGTGGGAATTGACTTCTCTCTGTAATAAAGAAAGAAGATAAAGTTCAATGAAAACTCATCAAAAGCTTTTATTACGAGCCTGTTCAATATTTTCGAAACTTCAGAAATTGCTAAACATGAACAGAATTAGAACATGTTGGCAACTTCGTTAAATATTTTTCTCCACATTCATCTTAACAGAAGTTTATGATTTGAATAATAAAAAATAATATTAAAGATTAATTTTGAATTGAATTCTGAATTTTTAAATTTTTATACTGAGAGCAGAAATTATTAAAAAATTTTATTCCCAATATTGTTTAAAAAATCTGTGTCGCACCAGATTTTTCGTGTCGAGATATATTTAGTTTCCGCCGATATATTAGAATTCAAGTTTTTTTTTTTTTTTTTTAATAAAAAAACATTCACACTTTTTTCTCATTCACACTTTCACTCACACACACATTCACGCAGTCTTTTCGGCAACTTAGGCCATATAAGACTTTTACGATAACCGTTGTAATGAATATATCTATTGGGGGTTCAGGCATTTCTATTTAAGCCATCTGGTATCCAAATGGCTTAAATAAAATCATCGGATTGTCTGGGATCCGAACCCGCGTCCTTTGGTATAGGACGCGCGCTACCTACTACGCAAACCCGGGAGCTAGAATTCAAGTTGTAAAATTTATAAGTATGGGAAAATATTTATATTTTGCTACCATGGCAACCTAAATGGTTTAGCCAAGAACTTGGGTTAGCCTATCTTTCCTATGAAGAACAAGAGTAAAGTGGTCTTCAGAAGATTTCAATGGCAAAATGAGAATATACATTTTAAAGAGCGTCTAAAAAATAATTGATTTTTGAATTTTAATCAAAATAGTTGGAGCGAATTTTGAGAAAATCGAAAAAAACTAAAAAAAAAAATAGATCAGTAAAGTACTAGTATTCTGTTGCTGAAAAAGTACATCAGTAAAGTACTAGTACTCTGTTGCCGATTTTGATTAATTTTCACCCTATTTCACCGATTTTGATTAATTTTCACGCCTTAGGTGGATGTCTAAAATATAAAATTTCAACCTCCTAGCTCAATTTCTTCATCCTTTAAATTGAACACACACAGACCATGTCGCGAAAACCACTTTTTTGGATTCAGGGGACCTCAAAACGTGTATATCCGTCAAAATCTAGACATCGAATTTTTGACATGAATCCAATACTTTCTCTCTCTCTCTCTCTCTCTCTATATATATATATATATAAAAAATATATATATATATATAGAGGTAAGAGAAATTTAAAAAAAATTCATTATTGTTCTTATTTTTGAAAATTCAAATATGAAATAAGAAAACCCAATAGCCGCCTGCTAAAGGGCAAAATTTAAAAAAAAAAACTAGAGTAAAGTTATTTAAAAAAAATATATATATGAATAATTGCTTCTGTTTGTTGAGCGAATATAAATTTAGTAGTGAAAAGGAAAAAATAATCCCTTTATTATTATTATTATTATTTGTGACATCTTGTTGATACTTCCTTGCATTTTTCTTTCTTAACTTGTTTAGAAAACATGAATAATACAATCTCTAGAGCTCATTTGAATATTAACAAAAAAAAAAAAAAAAGATTTGAAACACTTGAGAGGTAAAAACATGTGACAGGATATTTTAAAGAAATGTTGAAAAATAATTTATTATTAAGAAAAATTTTATCTACTGTATTTCAGTACGGTTAGGCTTAGGCGGGTCTATCTTTTATTATTATGAGTTAAGTCGTGAATGGTAATTTTTTTTTTAACTAAGTATAATGTTTAGAATACATTAATTGGACCCTGTTATGCATTAGTGTGTCAAGCGCCAAAAAATTAAAAATTGAGTTAAGCACGGAATATTGTTTGAAATGCTATAATTAATAGTATTTTTTATGAAATATGTCCTAAAAAATTTATATTTAATGTTACTTGGACAATTAACAAAAGAAATTATTTATGGATCCTGTTACGCATTAGTGTGTCAAGCGCCATTTACCGAGTTTTAAAAAAATTAACATTAAAGTTTTTTGTTTTCATTGGATTATATTTAATTTTTTTTTGTTAATTGTCCAAGTAACATTAAATATAAATTTTTTTAGGACATATTTCATAAAAAATACTATTAATTATAGCATTTGAAACAATATTCCGTGCTTAACTCAATTTTTAATTTTTTGGCGTTTGACACACTATTGCATAACAGGGTCCATATAATCTAATCAAAACAAAAAACTTTAATGTTAATTTTCTCAAAACTCGGTAGCTGGCGCTTGAGTCACTAATGCGTAACAGAGTCTAATTGTCCTTAGAATAAAACTTTTTAGAAATCTTCCCGATTCAATATCCGTTCATGTGCCCCCAAATTTTCACTTGTGTGTTTATGCATTTTACATTTTGAATTCTAATATATCGGCGGAAAATAATTATTTGTCGACATAAAAAATATGACACGACCAAACACACCAGATTTCTTAAATTAAAATGATTTTTCTTTAAATTCCCCATTTAAAATTATTTATATTGTTTTTAATTGAAATAATTTGGATCGTTGCCAATTAGCTATTAGTGCAGGATTCCGTCCCCACCCCACCCCTCTCCCCACTCTCTCAGGCCCTGGTCCAAAGGTGAGAGCCCATTGGCTATCCAAAAACTTCCTTTATATTTAATAGGAAGGTCAAAAAGAGTTCAGTAGAGAGGGAGCTGTGATAAGTGAAGCACCTTCCGTGTTAAAAAAATTTCATCCTTCATTTGGGACATGGCGTCGCTTGGGGGCAGACGTGTCCAGCCTGGGCTCCTGTTAAAGATTCGCGTTTCTCCTGAACTTCAACGACATTTAAGGTAAATTCCATCTCTCCACGTTCATTAATACTTGGTTTATTATTTTAAATATTAGAAATATAAATTCCTCCACAAAAAATAATTATTTATTATATTAATATATAAACGTAATGGTGATTTTATAAAAATGTATTCAATTGAGAGTCAGTGTGAAAATTTTAACAAAATATTTTTATATGGGGGTGGTCCGAAACTTGTTTCTAGGCGATAAGTGCATTTATTTTATTAATTTGATAAAATATTTAAAGGCAAATACTAAAAATAATTGATTCGGCTCTCTCTGCTTGTCTCTCTCTTGCAAGGCTCAGAATGCAAGTCAGGACAAGTTAGTTGGAGGAGTTAATAGGTAGGCCTACCTAGCATAGCTTAGCATATGGAATACAAACATGAGCATAGGAATTTTCTTGCAGTTTATATCTATATGTTTTTTCATGCAATTCACTGACTTGGTTTTACTTTCTCTTACCTCTATATATGTTGAAAGTATTGTTTTTATATTAAAACTTAACTAGTTGCGTCGCCCTTCTTCGGAGGGCACCTAGTCAGTCAAATTTCGACCTTAGTGGAACAATTTTGTGAAAAATGACTAGCTGCACTACCAGCTTAAGGTGGGCTTATCTCATTGATATTTAGTTTGTTCAAATAGGAATCTCACATACAATATAAAGCAGGGGCCTGCGTGTGGCGGCCTCTTTCTTAATCAGTGCCTTAACATTCATTTCACTTTTTACTTTCTCGTTTACAACATATAATCGTAAAAAAAATTAACCACGGAATTTTGATAATTCTCGTCCACCCTGAGATTAATTTTTGAAATTATTTAAAATATAAATTTCAATGATTTAGAAGACTATTAAAAATTAACATCTCCAACATTTTGACAGTCATGTAAATTGTGAAGATGACATAAAAGTATAAAAATGTTAATTTTTAATAAATCATTGAAACTTATGACCTAGTGTTTTTAATTTCTCTTAAATACAATATGTTTCAACTAGATCCTACGGTTAATAGTTAACCTAATTAGATTGTGGATATTTGTGAACACGATAACTTAGAAATCTAAAAGATTAGAAATTTGCATGTGTTTCATATAATAACATTCTATTATTATTCGGAGATAAGTGACTATTGATTGATATCCGAAATTAGGAAGAACAAAATCTGGAGCAGCAAATAATATAATAATGAAATAATTTCCGCGTTCTATATATTTACGGTTTTGTCAAGTCATAGATATAATTAACAAATTTATGAGTTTGTTTATTTGTTGGTAGGCCAAACGTCCCATGGCTCCCGGGAACTTGCATATGTAGCAATTTTTTACCTATAATGTTAATATATAGAAAGTATTGCATTCATCTCAAAAATCCGCTGTCGAAATTTTGATGGAAATATACGTTTTGCTTTTCTCTCAGGCTCATTTCTTTATAAATTAATTTTGCCGACCCCACGTAAGGGATAAGGCCAAGAAAGAAGTACTAGTACTTTACTCATGTACTTTTTCCACTTATTTCGATTTTCTCCTAACGATTTAAATTTAAATTAAATTAAATAATATCATATTTTAATCGAAAAAATAGGCAGGCACAAAACGTCTGGAGTAATAGCACATTACACAACTTTCAATTACCCAAGTGATGTGCGATTAGTCACAGAATTTTTAAACAAATCATTAACATATTAATGAACTATGGTAAAAGTTAATCTTTAATAAAAAATTTTTTCTAAATTTTACATTTTCAAAAGCTATTATTAAATCAATAGATAGATAAATTAAGATAAAAAATAAACTTTACTCAATTATATGTTAGCGATGAGTATTTTTTAAACTCATTATATAAGTTGCGATTTTATAATTATTTTAAACATCCACCTACACTCGCGAATTGGTGATTTATTCAAGTAAAATAAAAAAACAAGTTAAAGGAGAGTTGATCCTCATTAAAAAAAAAAAAACATTACAAAATTAAAGAGTGTATTTTTTATGGTAGAGTGAAAATTAAAAGCCATTTATCATAAAAAACGGATGAAGGAAGAAATAATTTGATATTTAGCGATATTGTAGACCGACTACGCTTTATACCCATTCTCACGTTTATAGATATGCGTATGCCCCCGAAATTTTCAAAACGCATATACATATATAGGAATATACAGACTCAGCGCAACAAATTTTCCGCAGGATCGAAAACTTTGGTTCCGCAAAGGAAAAAATGTTCCGCAAAAAATTTCGTGTGAAAAAAAAATTTAGTTTCTTAATAAAAAAATTTTCCGCAAAAAAATTTTCAGCCTCCGGCCCCCCCCCCCCGAAAAATTTCTATATACGCCCCTGATCTCGACACAATAAAATCTGGTGTGCTGTGCGTTAAGTCATACACATAAATGATACAAATTTATAACAATGGGGAAAAAATTATTGACAATTAAATTATTTTTGCCCTCGGGCTTGGTGAAGGGCTGGCCTTCTATACCAAGGGTCGCGGGATCGGATCCCAGGCAGTTCGATGATTTTATTTAAGCCATTTGGACCCCATGTATATATTAAAATAAAATAAGGTTATCGTTAGGTCTTATATGGCCTGTGTTGCCGAGAAGACTGCCTGTATGTGTGTGTGAGTGTGAGTGTGAATGGGAAAAATGGGTTTATTTTTTTAAATAAAAAATAGCTAATTTGAATTTTAATATAAAACTTGATTTCTCTTCAATATAAAATTTCTCTAAAACAAATGGAAATTTTCTACCTCCCTCAAGGGAGACGGCAAAGTGACTCGGAGAGACTGAGCTCGTCTTTCTACCTTCTTATAGTTGTAGTACCAAGTATTTCGATTGGCAAGGAATATTTCAAGAGCTCTTTCTTGTCTCTGCTTTATCCTAGGGCGTTGTCTTGCCGTTGATATTGTTTGTTGTTGTTCTCAATAAAAATTCTCCTTGAGATGTCACCCCGGTTTTGTTGTAGCCTCCGTGCCAGGATCTTTTTGCGCTCCCTCCATCCCCCTTCTCAACCGTGGATCTTCTAGAAATTATATAATTAAAATATTAATTAATTTTTATTAAACATTTTACTTTTTTTATATTATGAATGAATTTTTTTACTTTGTTAATACAAAATAAAATTAATAATGATAAAAAAAAAAGATGGAAATTCGAAAGCTTGACTGTCCAGTTTATTATTCGGCGATAGTACTATCGTAAACTAAATATTACTAGACTCAAACAATCTTGTGTTATCGCACAGCACACAACTAAATATTATTGAATTTAAAAGAAAGTGATATACCTGCGTTAAGTCAGTCCAGGTTTTTTTCTTGGCCCTCGGCGATCTATCGACTTTGTACAAAAGAAGCACACCGAATCCCCGGATAGGTTGGAGATCCCTGGGTCAAACCGTTTATTCTGATAATATATAGGACTATAGTATTTTTTTTTTTAATTTGATAAAAAAAAACTTCTATTTTGAATATAATGAATATTAACTCGCAGGGTGGCCAAATTGAATTTCTTTATTAGATATATTTGTGAGTTTAATTGGATTCACTCAAGAAAGGGAGGAGGGGAAAAAAGAGAGAGAGAAAGATCAAAAATTCTTTTGAAAATAAATTCCAAGTGATTTAATCAAAAGTGTCTGACTTTTTCATCAATTGACTTAATAAAAAATGTATTAGAATGCTTTTATCTTCTTGATTAAATTTTCCGTGTAGTAGAGAGAGAGAGAGAGAAAACATGTATTTTTAATAATTAAAAAATATTTCAATAGAAGAATTCCGATGATTAAATTAATTACTATAATAATTTGCGCGCTATTTAACCAACTGCTTTAACCAGGCGCTTGAATATTTTTCAAAACACAAATTCTCCAAGTCTTAGAACCAGCGGCGTAACTAGCTTTTGAGGGCGGGGGGGGGGGGACAAAGCTCAACTAG
Organism: Euborellia annulipes; assembly: GCA_023213315.1. NCBI lineage: Eukaryota > Metazoa > Arthropoda > Insecta > Dermaptera > Anisolabididae > Euborellia > Euborellia annulipes. The sequence continues at coordinate 46,827 of JAKCPI010002396.1, read as the reverse complement.
GGCTGCCATACGAATCTCATTCTACCTCTTTTTTTTAGTATTCGAATCTAGTTCGACCTTTTTTTGGTAATTTTTCCCCGGATTTGTGATATACAATGAATTTATTTATTTATTTATTTATTTTTTTAAACCCTTTTCGGTTACAGAGGCCATTTAGGGGTTATTTCTTTATTCGTATAATTTTTTTTAAATACAAGTACTGATGGCTTCCGGGGGAATTTATTATTATGAAATTTAAAAAAAAAAGCCGGAGATTTCGGGGAAAAAAAACAGGGATTTATTTAAAAAGCCGTGCTTACAGTATTTTTTGTAATAAATTCATTTTAAATAATAGAATTCATAGGCGTAGCCAGAATTTTTTTGATGAGGGGGGGGGATTCAAGAAAATTTTTTCAAACATTTGAAAAATTTAAGATTATTTTAGGGTATTTATAAATCATTTTGTTCTTTTTTTAGCTAGAGTAAATTATTATATTTCACTTTTTTTTAACCCTATATAATTTGTATTATAGAGCTTAAATATCTAATCATGACTTGGGTCCCATGGGGGTTTTAACCCCAAAACCTCCACCCGTGGTTACGCCTATGGTAGAATTCAAGTTGTAATATAATTTTAAAATAAAACTATCAATTTTTTTAGACAATCTATGGAAAGAATCGGGGTCCATGGGTTATATCTTAGATGCCCTAGGGCGCCTATGTCGGTATTGAGGGGCGCCAATGGGGAGGGGAGGGGGCGAGGGCCTCGCTTCGCCCCCACCTAGTTACGCTACTGCTTAGAACCATCTTTAAAATTCACTTATTATTATGTTCGAAGTTTTTTCATGATTAAGATTCAGTAAGATAAGACTCATTAAAATGAAAAAAAAATATTCCTGAACAAATTACTATTTATATTTCAACAGTTAATTTTATTTATGAATAATGCGATGACATAAATTTTAATCTTCTTCTTACATAAATGATCGTTTAAATTGCTTCATTATCTGATGAGCGCTCTACTCCGATTTTTTATTTTTTTTTTTTTACAATCTATGATCATTTTGTCTGACTAAATATTTTGACAGCTGGACATGAGCTTATTTATATTTAGGGAGTGAGTGATAAATGCACTTTTCCTATTAAATACAGCAACTCTCTTTCCTCCTTTCTTAGCTCTCGTGATGATTTATATTTAAAAAGAAAAATGTTGAGGGTGGGGGGCGCCGAAGAAATATTACTTCCCACCGGAGGAATCTAAATTCTTTTTTCCCTCCAATATGTTCTTGTCCGGAGGTTTTGGAGCTAAATTAAAAAAAAAAAAAAGCATCCTGGATTACAACTTTTCGGAAAATATTCTAAAAATGCAATCGATATGTGATTCATTACATGCCGGTAGAATTTGTATAATAAATCAAAAAACTATGAGATTCATTAAAATATTTTCCGAAACCCCCCGCTGGGCGTTCAGGAACTAATTATTGATAAATTGTTAGAAAAAAAAAAGATTTTATCAAGCTTTAAAAAGAACGTCAGTATGATTTGGTTGTGAGAGTTTAAAAAAAAAAAACCTTAAATTTTAATGGAAATAGGTCAACCGGAATTTACTCTTGTAACCTTAAACAGAAAGATCGAATTACATTTTCGGTTAAGTGACTTAAATTGTGACCTTTATGAAAGAATTATATTTATTTGTACATAAACTGTACAACTCTTCATTGATTGAAAACATATTTCCATTCTTTGCTCTTGATTCTGGCCTATTTAAATGTAATTATATGTTTGAATAAAGGAACTCTATGAGTAGGGCAGCCAGCGGAAATAAAAATCTTTATATTATTTCGTCGACGTTTCGGGAACGCATCGCTCCCATCTTCAGGACCTATGGCCATCAAATATTTATTAATTCAGTACATATATCGTTACAATTATATTATTTGCAAAAAGTAGTTATAAAATGCTTACGAATTAATTGTTGAATAACAGAGGAATAGTTTTATGTGGTAAGCACAACGAAAAAAAATAACATATATTGTGGTTATTAAGGCACACACCTCAACAGCCTTAGCTAGACAATCAGCGTAATATACAACTCAAAACGTAGACTCACCGAGTACTGTAGATATTACTCAATAATCAGGTTTAGGCCTTTTCAGTACACAAAATAAAAAATATAATTTTTAAAAAAATCATATTTATTTCAAAAGGCATTTCATTTATTTCAAAGGCAAATTGGTTTGTTATACATTTTGAAATAAATATGATTTTTTTTAAAATTATATTTTTTATTTTCTGTACTGAAAAGGCCTAAACCTGATTATTGAGTAATATACAACTGTCTATTTTGTTAAATTATTATGCACAATATATGTTATTTTTTTTGTTGTGTATACCACATAAAACTATTCATCTGTTATATAACAATTAATTCGTAAGCATTTTATAACTACTTTTTGTAAATAATATAATTGTAACGATATATGTACTGAATTAATAAATATTTGATGGCTATAGGTCCTGAAGATGGGAGCGATGCGTTCCCGAAACGTCGACGAAATAATATAAAGATTTTTATTTCCGTTGGCTGCCCTACTCATAGAGTTCCTTTATTCAATCATCACCACAGCCAATTTTCTACTCTTCAGTAATTATATGTTTACAAAACTCAAACGCCTTTTCTCGTATTGTTGAATTTCGGACTTTCGCCACTATGATTCTCAGCAGGCGATATATTTATATGTTACTGAAGGACCAAACGTCTCCCTCAGTACACAGTATGAGTATTCCCCCATGTGGTTGATGGTCGTTGAAGGTGGAAGCCCACCGATGGTCCGGATACACTCGAGATCAATTCCATTTTTCATATCCCATAAATTATTTTAGTTTCTTTTACTAGAAAATGGCCAATCAATTCATTAAATGATCTCTATTACGGCTTGAAATTGTCTTCTGAATGTTAATCTCCCCTATCCCTTCATTATATTTCATTCAGATGCTTTCACTTTAGTCTTTTCTTTTGATACTATGACACTTGGCATGTGATTTAATAAGGTTAAAAAAAAAAAAAAAAACTTGTTACATTTAATTTTAATATTTTTTTATTCGTTTACGGGGAAAGCGGAACGATTAATCTCTATATACCCACTTCTATCTTTTCCATCTCTTCATATCAGGTTCCAACTTAATTATTTCACGTCACACTTTGAAAAGAAAGACAAGATAGATTTTGAGGAAAGAAACTTGAGAATTTATTTTGTAAAATGATATTCTCTTGATTAAGTACAGTATATTTAATATATTCGGCATACAGTTTAATTGTTAATAAATAGATCTAAATTATTTGAATGTGATATTTTTTTTCTTCGGCCTTTTTCTCTGCAGGGTAGTTGTTATATCACTGTGTAAATTTAAATTTCTTTCTTAAGGTTGTTCGGACATTAAAGCACTTTATCATATTAAAAGCTAATTTTTTAATATGTTATTAATCACTATCACATACGTATAAAATAAAATTTTGAAGCAGATCTGACGCAGGGTTATCGTGTAATTAAATAAATTAAATTTAAAGGAGTCTGACGCAGGGTTATCGTGTTTAAAAAATTGAAATTTAACATGTAGCCTATGGGGAATAACGACGAAACGCACACATATCGAATTATATAGCCCATATATGCATCATTTACAAAAACAAAAAAACTTACATTTTATTAATTCACTTCCGAGGAATACGTTAAAAATAAAATCAAAAGTTTCTGCCGTCCGCTTTTAAAGATATTTTAACAAGAAAGTCAAAAAATTCTCCAAAATGACAGTCGCCAATATTTAAAAATAAGGAAGATTTGAGAGTGAGACCAGTCCGGCAACGTCGCATAACATAAGTGTCTTTTGTCGATGTCAGTTACATTTTTTTTTTCAATTTTACAATATTTTTTCTCGCAAATCGTCCATTGTGTTTAAACTGATTTGCATTAAACATTGTAATATATTAAATAAAATAAAATTTAAGGCTTTTAAGATTTAAAATAGATAGTTGATGAATGCAATGTTGCCAGTTCTATATTACGTGAAAAACTGCTCAAGTCGAAAGTCATTCATTTATTATTTTTGGTAATTAAATTATTAACTTAATCCAATTATAAACTATGATAGGTCACGACTAAATTATAATAAGGAATTTTGGCATTCAAATTTTTAATTTTATTTAAAAAAAAAATTTAGATTCTATTATGACTTACGATGTACTATCCGAACAACCTTAAATAGAGCGTGCAACTAGTTGTTTTTCACATGAAATACATTTTTTTCTATACTCTAAATAAATTTATTCTCTAAAAGGTGTCGATAAGTAAAGAATTTTTTCTTTAAAAATAATTGACTAGTCGTCTCAGCTTTTTCAAATATACACTGTAAAAAAATTTCGAAGATTTTACAATTTTTTTGTTGTAAGCAAATTTCCAAGACCAATAGATACTAAATTTACTATACAGTTGAATTATATTTTTACAAAACTCTTTGCAAAAATCGTTTACAAATGTGTGGTAATTTTACTAATATTTAGCAATTTTCGAGTCCAAATGTCTGGTAATTTTACAAATATTTAGCAATTTTACAATCCAAATGTTTGTAATTTTACTAATATTTAGAAAAAAGAAAAAAAATTTACGACTGGACCCATAGGTTATTGACCTTTAGGGGACGTCTCTACCTGAATGGAGTGAAATAAATATTTTTTATTTAATGAAAAATTCCTCCAGGATTTGAACACTGACCTTTTTGGTAGAAGTCTTGCTGCCTAGTCCATTTGACCATCGAATCACCTGTTAACTAATGATCTATCTCTGCTATTTGGCATTCAAGTATGACCTCATTGTCAACTATTTTTACTAAATAATAAAATAAAAAATAAACTTAAAGTTATCATAATATTATTATTTTTTGTATTATTATAACTTAAATAAATCCTTATAGTGCCAAAAATGTCTTTATTAAGAAAGCTAAAAAGCAGTCGAAACAAAGTCGGCCATGTTGGCAGCCTTAAAAGGAAAATTACTAAACCCTTGTATTGTAAAATTAGAAACCTTTTGTAAAATTACAAACCCTTTTCTAAAATTACAAACCGTGTTCTAAAATTACAATGCCGTTGTATTGTAAAATTAGAAATCGTATGGTAAAATTACAATATTTACTCTAATTTTCCAAGAGAATTGTAATTTTAAAATGTTTTTTGGTTGTAAAAATTTTTTGAATGCATAGATTTGTAAATTTAGTATACAAATGTATGGTAGTTATCATTTACAAGGAAAATTTGTAAATTTACTATACTAAAACATACTAAAATTAAAGTTTTTTTTACAGTGTACCAGTTTTTAACAAATCACGTTATTCCACGATAACGTCAAGAAATATGAGTTATTTTAAGAAATAATTTATTTATCTAAATACTTTGGTCGTACATATTTTTTGTTGGCTTCGGTGGATATTATATTTAAATCTATCTATTTATTTATATTAATGAATAATGTTTGTTTTCAAAAGGAAGATACAATGCGCAAATATAATTCTATAAACCGATATAGGATAAACCGACCAAATATCGGATAACTTCCTGATATCCGATTTTCAAACAGATTTTTTTAATTTTCAAAATAGAATTACTCTAAAAAATATGAGAACATAGGCATTGATGTTGTTTGCAGATGATGAGAAAAAGAGCATAATTTTTTAGAATATTGTATATTGTGCAAAAAATTTTGACCGACTTACCACCTGTATTTATACGTACAAAGACCGCCAATGAACTATATTTTGCTATAGGACTTTTTATTTTTTTTTTAACACGCTTTTCCCCATTCACACTAACACTCACACACACATGCACACAGTTTTTTCGGTAACTTAGGCCATATAAGACTTTGACGATAACCGTTATTATTTATAATATCTATTGGGAGAATTGGAAAAAAAATTTTAAAATGTGTAAAAAATTCCCCCTTTTGAATCGAAATTAACATGCCCATAGAGATTTATCATTGACTCTATAGAAGGAAGAGCCGGAAAATGAATTTGAAAAATGTGAAATACATCAGTAAAGTGTACTTCAAATTTTACTGATATACTTTTTAAAGAGCATCTAAAAATATAATAGTTTTTTTTTTAACACACTTTTTTCTCATTCACACTCACACTCACCCACACATGCGCACACAGTCTTCTCGGCAATTTAGGCCATATTAGACTTTTACGATAACAGTTATTATATATAATATCTATTGGGGGTCGAGGCATTCTTATTTAAGCCATTTAGTATCCAAATGGCTTAAATAAAATCATCGGACTGCCTGGGATCCGAACCCGCGACCCTTGGTTTAGAAAGCCATCACCATAGTCACTAGACCAAGCTCGTGGGCTAAATAAAATGGTTGATTTATGAATTTTATTCAAAATCGTTAGAGCCAAGTTTGAGAAAATCGAAACAAAAAACTGAAAAAGTACTTTAGTAAAGTACTAGTACTTTTTGGCTGATTTTGTTGAAGAACTTATTTTAACTGTTCGGGAGGTTACTTAACTTAAATATAAATTTTCAACCTCGTAAATCATTTCCTTCATGTTTAAAATAGTTACACACAGAGACCAATTGCGGGACCCACTTTTTTGGACACAAGGGACCTCAAAACGTGTATATCCATTAAAATCTCGACATCAAATTTTTGACACGATCCCATTACTCCCTCACTATACCTATATAGGTAATAGAAAATTACAACTTTATGTTTTATTAATAAAATCATGAATTTAATAAGGCTCGAAAGCTTTCCTAAGTTTAGTAATAATATAAAATTTTCGAAAAAAGTATTAGATCCGTTTACCATACCATCCACTGTGAGTGCTTGGGGTTTAAAATCTTATATATATTTGGAGAGTTCCTTTGATTATGAAGCCAAATTAATAGTAGCTGAATTTATAATAAAAAAAAAAACCAAAATATTCAGGATGATGCATGTTATATACCTGTTCTAATACCGTCGTGGCATCTAAGCTTGGAAATTAATGAGGTGTTTTCGTTGCACGAAGTAGAAAATAAATTAAATGAATGTATTAATTTATTTAATAAAATAAATTTATAAAATGCTATTTCAATTTGCATTCGTTAAATTTATTAAATTACTTAGTCAAGCTTCTACCATAAATAAGTACTTAGTTATTTCGAACATAAGCGATAACAGGTTCAGAACAACATCGTTCAAACTTAAGTCGTTTGCACATCCACAAGCAATTTAACCGTAAGATTTTTTAGTTGCATAAAATTTGAGTATAATTATATTAATCAACACACCTAAAGTTGAATGAAATATTGTTTACTGTTTAATATTCATAATTATTCCAGCTCTTTTTTTTCCCCACTCTCTTTCCATTTCAAGTTCAGCGCTCCATTAAGAGTCAATCTTTTTCCTTAATGAATAAATAAATTCCTGCGGAGCTGTTAATAGCTAAACAAAATGAATTTTAATTTTACCTAAAGGAAAAAAAATTAAAATAAACTTCGCTAGTTTATAGATATTAAGTGAAAATAAAGACATAAGGAAATATATTTAAGATAAAAAAAAAAAAAAAAAAAAACGGGAAAATTTACCAATTAATGAAATTTAAAATAAGAAAAAGATAAAAGTGTTAATTAATGACTAATTTAGTTAGAAATCTCTTCATTTGATCTCACACACGAGAGCCTCCCATTATACATAACACATTACTTATATAATTTAATTCTTTAAATTTAAACTGGTAACCGTTGGCTCTAGTTGAAACATTATCATTGAATGAGGTAATACATGTTTCAAGATATTATTTGTAAATATAATACTTTGAAATATAATATATAAGCCTTGTGTTTTGACTTAATACTTATAAATCATAATTCTAGCATCATTTGCCTATTAAATATATAAATTGTGCATTCTTGACTCACGTGAATAAAACATTCTTCACAAGATATTAAGTAGCTACATAACTTACTTATTAATAAGTAATCCCACTCGTTAAATCAACTTACATTAATTAACTAACCGTTGGCTCTACTTGAAGTAGCATAATTAAATTAAAATGCAAAAGTGAAAAAAAAACGACTTAATTCGGCCCAACAATTATTTATTTCCAAATTCTACGTTTCGGGGACTACACGTCATTGTATTACTTTCTCTTACCTCTATATAGTTAATATATAGAGAGAGAAAGTATTGGATTCATGTCGAAAATTCTATATTGAGATTTTGATGGATATACACGTTTTGAGGTCCCCTGAATCCAAAAAAGTGGTTTTCGCGACATGGTCTGTCTGTGTGGGTGTGTATCCAATTTAAAGCATGAAGAAATTGAGCTAGGAGGTTGAAATTTTATATTTAAGTTAGACACCCACTTAGGGCGTGAAAATGAGCTTTTGATCAAAAACAGCCAAAAATACTAGTACTTTAGTAATGTACTTTTTCAGTTTTTTTTCGATTTTCTCAAAATTCGCTCCAACGATTTTGATTAAAATTCAAAAATCAATTATTTATTAGATTATCTTTAAAATGTATATTCTCATTTTGCCAGTGATTTTTATAAACACTCACACTTTTTTCTCATTCACACTCACATTCACTCCCACATCCACACAGTCTTTCGGCAACTCAGGCAATATGAGACTTTGACGATATTGATTAATATACATATTGGGGGTCCAGGCATTTCTTTTTAAGCCATTTGGTATCCAAATAGCTTAATTAAAATAATCGGACTCCCTGGGGTCCGAACCCGAGACGTTCGGTATAGAAGGTAGGCACGCTACCAACTACACCAAGCCCGAGGACCCCAATTATTTGAATTTGATAACATTATTATAAACTTAATCCTTGAAATTTTTGATTTTTACCAGAGATTTACCTGCTGGATGCAAGAGCCCCCCCCCTACTAAAAATAAGCTGTCGCTAACGGACGCCATTGATAGGCTGGCGCTCCCATAGTTCGACTCCTTTGGGCCATTTGATCACTTTATCCACCAATTTTTTTAAATGAGTAAAATATAAATTTTTTTTTTAAATATTAAATAGAACCCCTTTGGTTAAGATCTTCAATCTTGCATAACAAATTCTAATCATCTCACGTTTAGAAGATATCGCTTATGTTTATGATTACTAGAGATTCCAAAGATATTTTTTTCTAAATTTTTTTTCTATATATATGTAAATGAAAATAAAACACCAAATGGCGCGAGTTTTCTTAGTAAAAAAAAAAAAATATTCCAAGTCATTTCAAGTTGAATCCAATCCATTTGGTGCTCAGTGAACGAAACATATTTATGTTCCATTTGCATATGATTTTCAAGCCTCTCTCGGCTTGAGATCAAACCTCTCGAATTACCGGACCTCTACGGTCACGAGAAATGCATGCAGAAAATAATAAAGGTTAAATAAATAGATAATATTCCCAGGTGGTCAAGCTAAAAGAAAAATAAATAAATAAACGTGACTTTTGCAGAGAGATAACATGACGGATAAATGAAATTTAATTTAATTTTTAAATGGAAAGAAAAAAAAAATTCCATTAAAAAATAAACCAAATGCGAATATGAAAGGAAGGAAGGATCCGATGCATTCGAGGATCTTCCCTTCCGATTTCGTTATTTAATTTCGTTTTATTTAAATATCAATGAACTTTTATTATTCCGTCTATTTCTCTAACTAAATCTGTTTTATTGTTAGTTTTTAATTATTTTAAAGCACAATTTTTTTAATTAAAAACTTTTATAGTATAAATATAGTAGAATAAAATTCTTGATTAAAGGTTGCTCGGACAGTACCCCGTAAGTCATTATAATTTAGAATCTAAATTCTTTAAAAATAAAATTTAAATTTTGAATGTTTAAATTCATAATTATAATTTAGTCGTGACCTATGATCATTTATAATTGGATTAAGTTAATAATTTAATTACCAAAAATAATAAATGAATGACTTTTGACTCAAGTATTTTTTTTACATAATATAAATCTGGCAACATTTGCAGATACATGTTAAATTTCAGTTTTTTAATAATTAATTACGCGATAATCCTATGGCAGATCCGCTCCAAAAAATTATTTTATACTTAGGGAGCGTTCAAGTATTACGTAACGCAATTTGGGAGGAAGGGGGGGTCTCGTAAAACGTCACCATGCGTTACAAGGGGGGGGGGGGATGAACAATGCGTTACGTAACTGGTATTTTAGCGACTTTCCGGTACTTTGCGCAACAAAATTGTGACTTTTAGATAAAAATGGTCACTTGAGCGTTACTTAACGTCTAAGGGGGGGGGGGGGGTCAAAAATCTTCAAAAATTTCGTTACGTAATACTTGTACGCTCCCTTATGTGATAGTGATTAATAACAGATTAAAGGCACTGGATTGGAATAGTAATAATAATTTTCTTTTCTTAATTTTAACCGTCGACATTTTAAGTTGAATTAATAATATTTCTCTATATTAATGTAAATATGAATTCAGAACTCATTCATTATTACCGTCCCTGGGGTTAAAAAAATCCCCTCCCCCACTGCACCTCCCATACAATTTTTTCTCCCATCTCCCTCAACAAAATTCTGACTCCAACACTGTATTATTTATTGAACAAAGGTTAATATATTGTTTAGAAAATTAATTGTAGTAGAGGAAGGCTATTCAATTGCAAACGATCACATTAAATGGTCACTTCATCCTGGTACAAAAGGCCACGAGCCAAGCTCTCTAGCAGTTTTAGAAAACAACATTTCTAAAAAGTTTAACCAAACACTATTTGCAATTAACCTTACATTTAAACAAATTTAACATAATTCTTCCTTGTTGAATGTGCTTACCAAACTGTTAATAGCAATAAATCCTAACTCCCGATCTCTCCTAGATTCCGAAATACCTTAAAAAAATCCCAGCCCTAGTACGGTAGCTACAATCTTTAATAGCTTAGTGTAGTACTTTATTGATTCCAATATAAAATTCTATAACTGGAGCAGTTAAAAAATTTCAATAAATTTTTTTTTAATTGAGGTGTACTATAGCTGATAATACAATTTATTTAAGGTTCAGGAAATCCCAAATGAGCAACGCAGCTAGTCGTTTTTTTCAATTTTTATTTAAACATAAAGTGCCAGGGCCAACGTTTCGGTCACATATAGGACCATCATGTGACCGAAACTTTGGCCCTGGCACTTTATGTTTAAATAAAAATTGAAAAAACGACTAGCTGCGTTGCTCATTTGGGATTTCTTTTTATTTAAATTGCATATAAGATCCTGCATTCACTCTGAAACTTCCGTAATATTTGACCGAACGGATCTCACTGGGAGTTAGAGAGTTAATAAAATTATCATCATAAAATAAAAAAAATAAAAAAATATACACATTATACCGACCCATTAGGGCGGTGCATAAAACTTTTTTTACTTTGATAAGTAGATAAACACTGACTTCTTGAAATCGTCCAATCTTTATTAATATAATATAGGGTAAGAGAAAGTAATAATGGCAGAAACTTATGATGATTATCAAATTTTAAATAATACATTTTCAATTATGTTATTAAGTAACAAACAACAGGAAGTGGTCTTTTCGGCCACATTTATTTATAGAAGGGAAAAATTATTTTGACAAAACTACGGTGTCCATATAATTCGAAGGATTAATAAAAATTCCAATTTATCTCTGTACATGAATTTCATTTGAAAATGATTAATTAAAACCCATCAGTTGAAATCGTAAAACCACAACTAATAATTTACCTCGCTATGTATTCAAATTTTTTATAATTTTAATTAAAAACAGTATTTTATTTAATAATGGTATGAATTTAAAATTCGTTGGGGGTTTAGGAAGAAATAGAGATTTATATTTGTCATTATTCATAAGGGGGTAAGGAATAAGAAATATTATAAAAATGGTTGGGGGAGGAATAAAAAAATGTACAACGAAAAAGAGGAGGAAGAAGCTAACTTGAATAAGAATATATATATATAGATCTTCGGATTTATGAGATGTTCATTTCATGTTTTGTAAATCCTCCAGAAAGGGACGATATCATATATTCGAAAACGGATTTTGAGCAAGGATGGGCATATAAAAAAAGAGGGCCAAATAGAGAAAGAGGGAGAGTGTGAGATGGTTAAATGAAATAAATTCATGTAAGAGGATAAATATTGAATGTAAATTTAATGTACCGGATAATGATGTGTGTTTGGTTAACTTTTTTATGACTAAAAAAAAAAAAAATTGACATCGTAGAAACCTTGTTCAACTAAGGCACGATCTCTACAAGTTAAATAAATTTATTTATTCAACCATCGAAATAAGTTCTTTTCCAAAAAAATAAGTTATCAACTGGCAATTTTCGTCATAAGTTGAATTGGAACTTGGGTCAGCTTGAATTCAAGATTATAATTTTATATCCTTTATAATTTATTTATTTGCGGAGGGAGGTTAATCACACCTAATTAAATAAAAAAAAAAAATTGCATAGGTGTTTATGTATGTATTTATTACTTTCTCTTACCTATATATATATATAGTGAGAAAGTATTGGATTTGAAAATTCGATATTTCGAGATTTTGACGGATATACACGTTTTGAGGTCCCCTGAATCCAAAAAAGTGGTTTTCGCGACATGGTCGGTCTGTGATATCTCAACAAAGATAAGAGCTACGAGTTTGAAATTTTATATTTAAGTTAAGCATCTCCCTGAGGCGTGAAAATAAACTTTTAAACAAAATCGACCAATGAGTACTAATACTTTACTGATGCACTTTTTCAGCTTTTTTTTTTATTTCCTCAAAATTTGCTCTAACGATTTTGATTAATATTCAAAAATCAATTATTTTTTAGATGCTCTTTAAAATGTATATTCTCCTTTTGCTTTCAAAATTGTTTGGAGACCACTTTACTTTTGTTCTTCATATGAAAGATAGGATAAATGGGGTTAGTTTGGTAACAAAATATAAATATTTTCCATGTTTATAAATTTTTGAATTTTAATATGTTGGCGGAAACTAAATATATATCGACATAAAAAATCTGGTGTGACAAGCACAGAATACAACTTTCTCTTACATTTTTTATCTTATCTCTGTATTTTTCTCTAATTCTCATATAATTATATTTATTTATATATATTATAGTCTATATATTTAATTAATAAATGAATTTAAGGAGGCTATTAGCCGTGGGGATAAAACAGTTGAGTTTAAGACAACTCGAGTTCAAATCCACCTCAAAGCAAAAGATTGCCAACTCTATTTGAGATGTCTCCTCCTAAGGAAGGAAACAGAAACTCACCTCAGTAGCATTCCCATGATGTAACCATGAGTAACCACAGGTCTAATGAGTGAAGAGAGAGATATTTAATATAGTATAGACTATATACAGACCATTCCTACCTCTTTTCATCCTCGTGCCGTGTCTCCACACTCCCCTCCCCTCCATCCATCCGCTATATTACTGAAGTCTAAATTAAATAATTTTAAGTAGGTAGAATTTTGAATGAAAAAAGATGGAACTTTTTTCAATTAACGCTTAAATAAGCCATAACAAATTTGCGAGATGAGTTTGTGTTTGATTGAACAAAAATTTAATTCAAACATCTTTGCTCATTTGACTTGAACGATACTTCTGTTAAAATTATGTAATATGAATATTTGTCTTTTTTTTTGAGACCAACAAAAGATACAATTTTCAATACAATAACATAAATTTTCTATAAACCTGATAATAATTTTTGAATTCTACCAAGAAATTAAAAGCAAAGGAGAGTTAAATTTGTTTAGGCGGGAACTCACTCTTCTAATTTATCTATGTCGAAATTTTTCAACTTATTTTATATCTAGTTTCAATGATCTAAATTAAATGTCTTTTTGATTAGATTTTAAATACGGAAATGCGATATATTTTTTTGTTTCTTTCTTTTGAGATCATTTCAAAATTCTTTAGAGATGTTTTTTTAAATTGTCAATGAATAAAAAAAAAAAAAAAAAATTCCCCACGTATATTAAATACAGAACGTGGTACTTTCTTCACTTTTTTTTAAACTTATTTTTGGTAATTCGCAGGTGGAACGAACGATAAAGATTGAGTGCATTCCTGAACGTGGCGACCAGCCATGACGAATTCAACAAAATTCGGGGCTTAAAAAAAAAATAAAGAACTCGTTTCGCCCACACAGTTCTCACTTGGCTACTCGACCCAGCGTTCGTCAGCTGATTGCCATTGCGATGCCCAATGGATTTGCATACCAGCCTAATAAATCCAACCTTTAAGGCATACAAACGATTGTATTAAATGGTAATTTCATTTCCATTGTAGTGGCTGATTTTGCGAAAAAATTGGTAAAAATAATAATATATGAGTTGTTGCTGGTTTCAGAGGATGATTTGACGGGAGAAATAAAACAAGATTTAAACTTTTGACAGTTCATTTTCTTTTTTATAAATTAAAAATAAATACAAAAGTTATTTGTTTCCAATTAAAAAAAATTAACACTTGCAACGTATTTCGACAATTACTTGTCATCATCAGAATTGATTACTTGAAATAAGACAGCAAAAATTTTCAGGAATCGCCTTATACCATATAATTTGCAAATATTTCGTCCGGCCATCTTCAGTGCAGTATATAGTTCTTTGGCGATCCTTCGTCTGGTGACTTTAAACTTTTGCATGAAGCCGGCCGAAATATTTGCAAATTATATGCTATAAGGCGATTTCTGAAAATTTTTGCTGTTTTATTTCTCCCGTCAAATCATTTGGTAAAAATGTTCAAAAAATATCCCTCTAGTTCAGTTGCATCATTTCAACTTTTTCTTGGGGGGGGGGGGGCACACTTTTTTCATATAATTCACCTACAAAACGAAGGGCGCTAAACTATCAGACTGATTGTACAAATGATTATATTAAATGGCAATTTCAGCCTATTTCCATTGTAGTGGCTGATTGTATAGGCCAGTGATGGCGAACCTATGACCCGTGAGTCAGACACTGACCCACGCAAGCTTTGTAACTTACCCACGATTGATTTTTAACCCTACTAAAATTTTTTAAATCATCAATCCACGTCCATTTTTACCCGTTAAGCCAATTGAATTTTAAAGATGTTTAGTATAAAAATACTCGGTTAAAAATTTTTAAATTTAACTCTGGTGCAAATGGGCATTAGTGATCCACTAGCTAGTACTAAAAAAAATATGAATAAAATTTGACCCACGTGTCAAAAAAGTTCGCCATCCCTGGTACAGGCCTTAGCAATGCATACTTGCCCATAATAAATAATGCAGATACCCAGATTTAATAATAAATATAATTTATTAAATGTTTTTAGCGCGATTAATATTTATATTATATTAACTGATATTTTGATATTAAAATTTAATATACATTTGAGATTTGGCCAGATAGACTGATGATATAAGAACTTATGTACATATTTTACAAACTATATATTTTATATATGTCAAAGGTAAGGGAGCGTACAAGTATTACGTAAGGCAATTTCTGAAGATTTTTGACCCCCCTCCCCCCTCATGTAACGCGCCGTAACATTTTTTCGGGACTCCCCCCTCCCCCCCCCTAGACGTTACGTAACGCTCAAGTGGCCATTTTTATCTAAAAGTCACAACTATGTTGCGCAAAGTATCGGAAAGTCGCTAAAATACCAGTTATGTAACGCGTTGTTCAACCCTCTCCCCCTTTGTAACGCATGGTAACATTTTACAAGACCCCCCCCCCAAATGAGTTACGTAATACTTGTACGCTCCCTAAGAAGGAATAATCCATAAAAAGAATGCAGCCAAATTTTATTTTCATTTAATTATTATTGTCGATACCTCCATGGGTAATGGTCTCAATAAAAAAAAAAAATTATTCTTTCTTACCTTTAGCATACTACAGCTATAATATCTCCAATTACTATTTTATATATCCTATTATATAGAATATAATTTTGTATATGATAATATATACTAATTCTACATCTCGATGTGTTCATGGGCGTAGCTAGGAAATTTAGCTTGGGGGGCTTAGTATACCAATCCTCCAGAAGGCCAGGGGTATGATGTACCCCTCCAGCTCAAGTGGTGGTCCGAGGGTTTCTTCCCGTTTAAATTGCACCTTTTCAAAACATAATTTTAATTAATAATTTATAATGATGAAATTTTTGTACAATACTACAAGTAATTGTGTAGGCTAGAAAATGATCACATTAAGTTGGAAAATAAAGCAAAAATAGGGGGAGGGGCGAGTCGTCTGGGGAGTGCCGGGCTCCCCCCTACCTAGCTACGCCCATTTATGTGTTATTCATTGAGATTACGTATATTTTAAGACCAAATTTGTATAAATTTTATAATAATATATGCTCGTTTCAGTTCATAATATACAATTTTTTATTTATTATTCCTGTTTTATTTATTTACTATGCGATGCAAAGCCATTCAAAGAAAGAAGGTAGCCTTAGATTAATAGATATACTATAGATTAGATTAATAAGATATATTCGCCGACCCCGCACCGCGGGATTAATAATGGCGAGGACAGAAGAGGAAGAAGAAGATTAATAAGATATATCCGATGAATGAGCGATTTGAACGTCCATCAGTATATTAAAAGTACAAATACAAACCCCTAAATGGCCTCAGTATCCTAAAGGCCAAATTAAAAAAAAAAAAAAAAAAAAAAAAAAAAATTATTTTGAAATCAATTTTATAAATCAATAGATAGATAGATGTATTAGAAGAAAATAAACTGAAAATTATTTGGAAACCAAAATTATAGCAAGTAAAAATACCAGTGCTGCAATCTATTAGACGAAAATAAACTGAAAATTATTTGGAAACCAAATTTATAGGGAGTAGAAATACCAGTGCTGCAATCTATTAGAAGAAAATAAACTGAAAATTATTTGGAAAGGGTAAACTGAAAATTATTTGGAAACCCAATTTACAGGGAGTAAAAATACCAATGCTACCATCTATTAATAGAAAAGTATACTAAAAGCAATGTGAAATATGTAGGTAATACTCGGATAATTTCGGAATTATTCGGGAATGTGGCGACTGCAGTATCCTGTTCTTATAAGGAAGGATATATTGTGAAAGCAATTAGTATCTCACCGGCCACCGGTGAGTGTGTATGGGGGGGATATATGTCGGTTTAGTCTCTATTATTTATCATTATAGGGAATGCTTGCAATTATATATCTATCATTTTATATTGTTTGTTAATTGAATTATCATTTTAAATGGTTTGTTAATGGTTGGTGGGAATGGGAAGGGAGATCTTTGATTATCATGAGCGCTATGTATTATATGGGACGATGTTGACTCGTCGGCGTCAGGAATCCCACCCACCGTCCCTATTTAGATATCTTTCTTTTATAATATAATTACTACCCGAAGCCATCGTCGCCGCCAGTCGAAAATACCCGAATATTTACGAAGGCTTTAGATTCCAATTAATAGACTATTATAAGAATATAATTAGATTATGCTGCCATCTTTCAACAATGCGAAGAATTATTTCTTTCGGAAATATTCGGGTATTTTCGGGAATGCGGCGACGATGGCTTCGGGTAGTATAAATTGAAAGTATCTATATTGGGTGGGCGGGTGGGAATCCGGACGCCGACGAGTCAACATCGTCCCATATAACACATGTGCTCATAATAATCCAAGATCTCAATCTAATAAATAATTCATTTAAAATCATAAATAATTCCATGTATTCATATTATTTTAAGTATATCTGCTCCCTATTAACATCCAAGAATCTCTTAAAATGATAAATAATAGTTACAAAACTTACATAAACCCCCCCATATATCTACTCACCGCCAGTCGGTGAGATACTGGTTGATTCCAGTATATATCCCTACTTATAAGAAAGACGAGATCGCCGCCACATTACCGAAAATATCCGAAATTCTCCGAAGTTAACCGAACATAATTCCATCAATCCTTAGTACATTTTCCTCTAATAGATGGCAGCATGCTTACTCGCTATACATTTGGTTTCCAAATAATTTTTACTTTATTTTCATCTAATAGATGGCATGAGTGTATCTTTACTACTCTAAATTTTGTATCCCATAATCTTTAGTATATTTTCTTCAAATAGATGGCAGCATGGGTATATCTTACTCGCTATAAATTTAGTTTCCAAATATATTTTCTACTAATAGATGGCATGAGTGCATTTTTACTACTATAAATTTTGTTTCTTAATAATCTTTAGTATACTTTCTTATAAGAAATAACATTGGTATATTTTTACTCATTATATATTTCGTTTCCTAATAATCCTTAGTATGTATTTTCCAATTAGAATTAAACCTTTCCCATATGAAATAAACCTTTTCCAAGACAAATACAACCAATTTGAATAAATTTCTTTTTTAAATAATTTGACTCCCACTAGCCCAAATTTGTTGAAATTTGGTATTTAAGGCCAGAGTAGAGTAGAAAAGACTATTATAAACTCAAAATGATCCTAGGCCCGCCCATTTTTGAGTTTTGAATAACTTGGACTCCTTAAGTACAAATTTGATGAAATTTGGTATTTAAGGCCAGAATAGAGTAGAAATTACTATTATAAACTCAAAATGATCCTAGGCCCGCCCATTTTTGAGTTTTGAAAAACTTGGACTCCTTAAGTACAAATTTGATGAAATTTGGTATTTAAGGCCAGAATAGAGTAGAAATTACTATTATAAACTCAAAATGATCCTAGGCCCGCCCATTTTTGAGTTTTGAATAACTTGGACTCCTTAAGTACAAATTTGATGAAATTTGGTATTTAAGGCCAGAATAGAGTAGAAAAGACTATTATAAACTCAAAATGATCCTAGGCCCGCCCATTTTTGAGTTTTGAAAAACTTGGACTCCTTAAGTACAAATTTGATGAAATTTGGTATTTAAGGCCAGAATAGAGTAGAAAAGACTATTATAAACTCAAAATGATCCTAGGCCCTCCCATTTTTGAGTTTTGAATAATTTGGATTCCCTAAGTACAATTGTATATATATATATATATTTTAGGGTCCAGAAATATTTATTTATACCATATGTTGTTATCTAAATTATTTAAATAAATTCACTAGACTTTCTTGGGTCGTAATACATTCCCTTTGGATTTTTATTTTATTTATATTTATTTTTGTCTTTTTCGGCATCTGAGGGCAGTCAGACCCCATTCTTATTTATTTCATTTGATTCCTAGTCAAATGAATTTAAATAAATTTCAGATTAGCTGGAGATGGGTGGATCCCAGACTGAAACTTGGACTTGATATTTTGGATTCTTACTCAAAATATTTTCGAGAATGAACTATTTTTAATGCTGCTAAAAAAATTTCCCTATTTTTACATTGGCTTTTTTCACTCGAAATCTCCAGCTAATCATTAATTAATTACTGGTACGTAAAAATTTAGTTCAATTGAATTGACTAGCAATCAAATGAAATGAATAGGAATGGGGTTTGATAAATCTAAAATTTTAATATTTTGAGTAAGAATCCAAAATATCAAGAAGTCTAGGATCCATCCATTGAACCGAGGCTGGTGATAATGAATGAAGTAATCGAATGAAGGAGTTTAATGCTGGTGCAGCTCTAGAAAGAAGTTCACTTACAACCCATTTTTCAAAATTTGAAATTAATTACATATTTAAAAGGTATGCAAAAAAGGTAGTAAAAAAAAATGTTTTTACAGAAATTATATTTATTAAAAACATAAATAAAGGTACAAAATATGTGTATTGATTTTAAATCAATGGTGTCATTTCAACTTTTTTTTTGGGAGGGGGCAAACTTTTTTCTTGGGGGAAAGGGGGGCAAACATTTTTTTTTTAAATTTATTTACAAATAGGTACTCAAATGTGGCCAAAATATATTTAATTTAATTAATTGTTTAATTTTATACAGTTTATATTCTCGTAGATATATTTTGAAATATTTTATTTAAAGAATAATCCCCCAAATGACGCCACTGATTTAAATATTAAAAATTAAACACATTTATTTTACTTCTCTTGATTCCCTTCTCTTCTTTAACATTTGGTGATTAACAGACTTCTCAGTAATTCTTTGAGATGCTGGTTATTTAATACTGATCAGTGTTTGGATTTCTCGAATTTTAAAGTGGAATAAAATGATTCACATAAGTACGTTGTTTCCAATATTGAAATAATTCGACAAGCAGCCTTTTTTTAATTCAAGATCATGGGCGTAACTAGAGAATTTGGCTGGGGGGGACCATGGGACCAGCCATCTTCCCTGGGGGGGGGGGCATGGTACCATCTATCTTCCGGAGGGCCTGGAAAGCCCCAAATTTTCTCAATTTTTCTTGGGGCAGGGAGCTTTCTGGGGGGGGGGGCACGAGCCTTCTGGGGCGGGCCATGCCTCCCCCCCCGGCACCCCCTAGTTACACCCATGTTCAAGATACTTCGAGTCATCGTACTTAACTTGGACGGAAATGAAATTTGTTACAATTAGTACTTGTCTTTCATATTTGTTGTCAGAAATTTAAAAGACATTTTGAAACACATACGGAACGAAAATAATTTTTTTTTACTATAATAAATAACACAAAAATGAAAAGGGAACTGGGTACATTTATCGAGAGCCACAAATAATCCTTTAAAGAGCCGCAGTTTGGCCACCCCTGCTATATAAATAAAAACAAATCTATAAAACAACTCTGTTCATTTCTATATTTTTAAAGTGGGATTTATTTAATGCATTTTTTCGCTAAGTATAATTAGAATATATTTTCTTTTAAATCCTCCTTGAAATAATTTATTTCACAAACCCTAGAGGGAATTTAATCGCAATCACTTTAATCCTCTTTTGCTGAAAACTAATTACGGATTCAGAGAGGTAGGGGAAGAGAGAGAAGATCTCTCCTTTTGGTCATTCATTATCTGGTCATATTCAAATAAAAATAAACCCCACGAGTTTTCTTTTAACTCGCATTTTGTGGATAGGAAAGGAGAAGGGGTAGTTAAATTCAGAAACCGATAATTTAATGAGCATTTATCCTTGGCTAATCTCTCAAACTTTTGACAACTCCTTAACACAAAATATGAATATTCATTTTATTAATTAACTTTTATTAAGGCCAGCTGCCTTGTCACCTCCCCTTTTATTTTTACTTTCTCCAACCTATATAAATATATAATACAATAAAAATATTTATAAAATACTAACAAAATATAAATATTTTTCTGTTTTACATCTTGGATTCTAATGTACCGTATTGTCTAAAACGAAATATGTATGGACATAAGTGACGAGCACAGAACACAACTTACCGAAGGTAAGAGAAAGTTGTGTGCTGTGTCAGCCATACCATATTTTTTAATTAGAATTTTGAATTCAAGATTTACTTAATTATCTACTTGAAATATAAATGACCAAGAAATAAATATTGACTGTTTAAAATAAATTCCATAATTTTTATCAGCCCTTATCTATCGTTTAATTCCCTCTTTTGAACCACTTATTAAATAAGCGAGCTTCTCTCACAGGGGTTCCACTTGAGTTTAAATATTTTTTAAATTTTTTTTCAAGTGGGGAAGAGATATATTTTTATGAAAAATGTTCTTGTTGTTTATAAAAGTTATGGGTACATGATTTATCAGTGAAGAAGCTATTAGAATGGATAGGAGACCACCCTGGAACTCCAAAGGAATTGTTAACACGCAAATAATATGGCCTTGTCTGGAATAGATTTTATATCATAAATTTCTCAAAAGATTTTCTTTGCTATTTTTCACCTACTATTTCATGAAGTAACAAAAAGTTTCTGATATGTGGTGGCAAATTTTTTATTTGAGGGAAAAACGATAAATTACGGCCCTCGTGGCTTACAAAAATAAAAGACACTCACCATATGTTCACCCCTGAACTGTGCACGGAGACAATCCACCGGCATCTAGCACAATGGCAGCAGACAACCCGATTGGAAATGGGAACCTCCATCTTTCTGTTCTCCGAAGGGATGATGCTGGTCCGATGAGGGCGATCTGGTCTTCTTTTCAATCTCCATATCTTTCCTATTCACTCTGGGAAAAAAAAGAAAATGTAATTATATAACAATTATTATTGTTCATTTAAAGATTTTTTTTTAAGTCTTAAGCATCTTAGGCGATGCACAAATATAGGCCCTATAATGATCCGTACACATTTATTTACTCTATTCATTATCCAATTTTGAGGTCCCCTGAATCCTATTTAATTAAAGTTTTAAAGATTTGCCTGGAATCAGAACCCACTCAACTTGGTTTTAGGTTATCAATATTGACATTCGGCAATATTTCTAACCTCTCAGCCACGGGGGGGGGGGGTATTTTATTATTATAATTAATTAGATATAACTTTTGAAATGAAGTGAAATAGAACTGAATATTTCCCAATGGGTAAAATTTTGGATTTTCACAAATTTTTTAGGGTTCTCCATTTCGGGATTTGGGAACCCGAGCATGGGGCGTATCCAGCTCAAAAATGAAAGTGGGAGGGGCAACTTTTCTAATATCCATTTTATTAGTTTATTAAATGCCACAACCTAACTGGAAGGGGTTGACGTCACTCGTAGTGATGATGGAGTCATGAAAAAAACAAGACGAGTGCAGCCAAATATTATTTTATTTTAATTCTCGCCCTCACGGCTGACGTTTCGGCCCCAGGTCTAGGCCTTCGTCATTTTATTTAGTAGCGGTTTAGTACCGGCTGATGGACCACATGATGAATGTTGTCGCTGTTGTTGCAAATTTCCACACTTTTTGATTATTGCCAGCCTGTTCTGAAGATGGCCTAGACCTGGGGGCGAAAAGAGAATTAAAATTAAAGAATATTTGGCTGCATTCGTCTTGCTTTTTTTATGACTCCATTATCATTAAGCCCTCAGCCATAGATCTTTATCGATAGTCACTCGTAGTTTTTATCTTCTTACAGATGGAGTGAATTTTTCAGTTTTTTATTTATATTTTTTGTTTTTTATTTTTATTTCAAGTTTAGAAGGGGGGGGGGGCAGCTGTCCCTCTTGCCCCTTCCCTGGATGGACCCGAGTGTTTTTGCTGAATTCTCCATACATCTCAAAATATCATATCAATTGATCAGAGTGTGACAGCCTGGGCAATTATAAACTGTATTTAGATATATAGATTTTTGAGATTATAATTAATCCAGCAATTATAAAAGCATTTTTATTATATTTATTAAGTAGTATTATTTCGGCAGTATATGTAACTTTCTTCATCTTTTTTTCTTCTAAATTTAATCCCAAGGAATGTTTCAATTCAAATTAAGGTATAAAAGATCTTTTTTTTATATACAAATTTACCAGTCTGCCATTAACTTAATTAGTTTCTCATTCATGATCACGTTTTAAAGAACAACTAAATAAAATAAAACAACCGAACTCCTAATAATGAATCAATCTATCCGAATTGAAATAATTTTTTTAAAGATTCAATTAAATTTTTAAATTAAATTTCTCACCCTTTTTTTTTATATTTTTTGGAGGGTTTCTTTTTCAATAAATAGCTGTTAATTTAAGAAATTAGATAATAAAATCTCCTCGTCGTAAAGTTTTCACCTCTTTCTCTTTCGGCAGAGGATAAATAAAGCAAAAAGAGCAACAAGGCAGTAAAGTCAAGTTAGCTTAGCTTTCTTAAGAGGATATTAAACATCTTCACTCGCTTTTGTACCTATTCAAATAAAATTTTTTATTTAAATTTATTGGAAAATTAAATTAAAAAAATATAGAGAGAGATAGAGAGAGATATTTGTCTCTTTAAGAATGCACATAAGAACGAAATAAATATCAAATAGAGTATTAATTTATATTAGAGAAATTTAGAAAAATGTGATTTAGATCATCTCGTTTATCGTAAGATTAAATCGATAGACAGAAATAATGGATTTAAACAAAGTTCCAAAACATCTTTAGGTACTGAAGAGCAAGTTCAAAGCATTTCGAAACGCTGCATATTTTTTGCACATGTAGTAGCTAATTTAAAACAAAAATTGTGGGTCTTTAAAATTTTTTAAGAAGCTGTAAAGGATAAAATTTAGTCTTTAAAGTTTGTCTTCCTCTAATTTATTAAAGTAACTTTTGTTTGAAAAAATTTTATTTTACCTTTTAAGATCTCTTAATTAGGAAACCCTAAAATAGAAATCTCTAATCTCTTAATTAGAAACCCTTAATTATCTTAAAGGATAAAAGATAAAAAAATTTTCAAACAAAAAAAAGTTTTTCCAAAATATAATTAAAACATTTTTTTCTTTTGATCCTCTATTAAAGTTATTATAATTATGTTGACGAGATAATTTTATTATTTACGATTGAACTTGAAATGAAGCTTCCCATTTGGGTAGATTTTATACTTTATCTTACCTATATAAAGAGCATTCATGTCAAAAATGTGATGTCGAGATTTTGATGGCTATACAGTTATTGAGCAAATAACTGAAAAATAATATTAGTAAAGTTTTAGTACTTTTTGGCCCAATTTATTTCAAAGTTCTTTAACGCTGCTTACGCAGGGTGAACTGGAAGAAAATGTAACGTAACAAAAACGCGTTCCTAAAAAATATGCGTTCCCAGCGCCCGAGCTACGGCGGAGGAAGGCGAGATTAGCCGAAGTCTTAGCGAGGCCACGCCCACCTTCTTATTCTCTTTATTTCCTTCTATCTACCGTATGCGGTAGGTTCCAGCTGGCGCAGCTCCCTCGGCGCCTTCGGCGGCCGAATAATATTCATATTAAATTATTGTATATTCTGAGTTGAAGATAAGGCGTGAGGAACTTCGTTTCTGCCAGGAGTTCTACGACCCCACACGTTTGGTTTTTTTCGCGCCTCAGGAGGGTACCTAACTTAAATATAAGATTTCAGACTTTTAGCTCATTTTTTCATGCTTTATTTTGAACACAGTCCATTTTTCGGGACACTTTTTTGGACTCAGGAAACCTCAAAACGTGAATATCTATCCCCACATCGAATTTTTGACATTAATGCAATATTTTCTCTCTAACATTACTATAGAAAGCGTTAGCCATTCATTTCCGGTGTATGTAAATTGTGACATCTGTCTCGCTGATTTGCTAAAGTCACAGAGGGAAATTTAAAACTATGAAATTTTGCAATTGCTTGCCTAAGGGGCGCCGCCCTCTGGCCAGGCGCAAAGCCAGCCGAAGGCGGGCTTTGCAGAGTGGTATTAACATATATCGTTAAAAGAAAGTAAATTTCGGATAACAAGCAAAAGTTGAAGGATTAGAATAGTTTATGGAATATATTCACTGAAGCCCTTTGAGGTCATCCCCTGGCAGGATACACGCATTATAAAGTTAGATTAGGCCATGTATGCAAATGGCATGGTTTGATTCCCTCCAAGGGCCGTTCGTATGTCTGTCCTTCCTTCCTAATTCCAACTGTTCAATTGATGCATTCCAACGACCACTTATACATTTACATTTTTAGAGCTCCCACTAAACAAACAATAAATTGTTTATCACGACAAGACGACAGGTTCAATCCGTACAGAGTGTTAAACTTAACAATTCACAAGATTACAAGCTTCGATTATCAAATAAAATTAGTTGTCAAAATGATCCTGACCAATAGAGAGTGAATAGTTTTTAGAGTAACAAATAACGAACGAATTTCAACGCCAATTATTTTAATTTTCAAACAAATTAACGATTGATGTTTTGTGTTTAATTGGTTGTCTATCTATTCTAAATCTTTAAAAAAA
The DNA here is from genome assembly GCA_023213315.1 of Euborellia annulipes. NCBI lineage: Eukaryota > Metazoa > Arthropoda > Insecta > Dermaptera > Anisolabididae > Euborellia > Euborellia annulipes. The sequence goes on along the minus strand of JAKCPI010002396.1, from coordinate 21,063 downwards.
AAGGTCCTTGTTATTTTTTATTAAGATTCCCTTCGAAGGATTTTAGCTTGTTATTTCGACGTTTCTCCATCTTTAGAGTCTTGATAAAAATATTTATGAACATCTAAAAACAGTTCAGAAAATAGACAGCTAAAATACAATAAACCAACTAAATCAAAGATTCAATGTTAATGACGCAAGCGTACAAATTGAAAACCTATTAAACAATTAAGTTTTTTTTTTATTAGTTAAAAGAGGATTGGAAAGTCGGACTTAAATTAAGCAATTATTTTATAATTAATTTTATCGAAGCTCTGGATCATGAAACAAGAGCCTTTTACCACTACAACAAAATAGATCTAAAGTATCATGGCATTAAAGATATTGTTTTCTTTGTTTCAGGTGAGTTGCTCTTCTTCCGGTTCACTAGAAGCGTAAGTTTTGTATTTATAACAAATTCAGAAATTTAATCCCTTTTTTTCTCTATCCCTATCTCTTTTCATAACGTCTTTTTTTTAAGTATTCAACAGAACAAGAAAAAAAGTAAAAAAAAAGCCTTAGAACTGCATCGTTATTTGAGGAAATCTCTCCTCTTTGTGTCGCGTTCTTAAAGGATTTCAAACTTTATATTGTTTGGACAGGGATTTTTAAGCAGTCTGGGCCTGTAGCCAAATAAAATTGTATCTTTTATCTAAAAGAAATCAAATAACAAAGAATATTGACAAGTTTAACTTGCAAATTTCATGTTTTTTTTTATCTATTGTCCCAATCAATCAAAAAGAAAAGGTTTTTTTTTTTTTGATAATGAAAATATTAGATAGTATTGTAGAAAGATGAAAAACCATTCTCTAGGGGATGTTTCTCTTTTATTTATTTAAAAAATGTTATATTCAACTATTGAATAGCCCTCGGGCTTGGTGTAGGGGTTAGCGTGCTAGTCTCGTATACCAAGAGTCGCGGGTTCGGACCCCAGGCAGTCTGATGATTTTATTTAAGCCATTTGGATACCAAATGACTTAAATAAGAATGCCTGGATCCTCAATATATGTATTAATTAACGGTTATCATAAAAGTCTTAAATGGCCTGAGTTGCCGAAAAAACTGTGTGAATGTGAATGAGAAAAAAGTGTGAGTGTTAAAAAAAAACTATTGAATAATAACAATACCGAAGTATTGGGTTCAAAAAACCGTAGGATATATTTAGGGAGAGATCTGCAATTCTCTTTTTAAATAAAAAAAAAATTAATTTTGTGAATATAAGGCTGAACGGACACCAATCGTGCAAAACGTTTTCAAACAAAACGTTTTGTCCAAGAGCAAAACGTTTTGCTCAATGTCAACGCACACCGTTCGAGCAAAATGCTCAATAGCAAAACATTCTGTTCAATGATGTCGAATCATGTCCAAGTGTGTTTTGTCTCTTCGGTGTGCGTTGAAAAAAACAGTTTTAGGCAAAAACGTTTTGTTCGAAAACGTTTTTGCTCAATTGGTGTGCGTTCAGCCTAATAAATTCTAATGTATAAGATAAAAACTGCAGGCGTCATCAGACTTATTGCTCCTCAAAGGGAATACATCACTTGATGACGCCTTCAGAAATAGTAGCCGAAAATTTGTAAAATTTTGTAATTAATTGTATTATTAATTATTAAGAAAAATAAACCACGATTATTGCCAAACAAATGTCTTTTATTTCTAATGATGAAAATTTAAATCATTTAATCGCTCTCTCTCTATACTGACTAAAAACATCAGTGCAGTGAAACTTCACTTTTAGAATATTAAAAAGATTAGGATCAAATAATATTCACTGAATAGATAGATCATCTCTTGAATTTCTGATATATTAACTGATTCTCGATGTATAAATGTGTTGAGTCTAGTCGTGTCGATAACCTCGGATTACGTTAATAAAATCTAAATTCCCTGCGCATATTCTAACCCTTTGAAGATCATGAATCGAACTTACTCTATTAGACTTAAAAAACCGTTTCACTAAAATTTTTTAATATTGCATAACTTTGAATTCACATTGTTTACAGTGCAACAACATCTCTTATCCAAATTATCTTACATAATTGAACTTTGAATTTCGATGGTTTAAAATTGAAATGTGAAATTGATTTTTGGGACTTTACGTTTCAATGATTTAATGACTTCCATTAATTAATAAACAAATATCAGATATATAGCGTTGTTTTGTAGGGTACAATATATTAAATTTTTTTTAGATATACGATAAAATACAAATTATTTTAAAATTCATTATGTAAGTTATTAATATATACTCGGGAATAATTTTCCTCTTATGAATATTTAAATAATTTTAGTAGGTGAAATATATTCATTTTATAAAAAAAAAGAAAGGATTAAAAAAAATGTCTATATATTGAAAGAATAATATTAATAAAAATATAGGTTATAGAGGAGGCTTATATATTTTTGTTGAATCAAATTGGTATTTTATCTCAAATGAAATGAATCGATTTCGTTGAAAGAAAAACTCTTGACTTAAAAAGAAATAGGGAGGAATCTTTTTACGGGATAACAAAAAGAATAAAATTAATATAAAAATCGATAATCTGTTAAAAGAAAAATATAGAAGCTTAACAGCCGTGAAATATACGATAGAAAAAAAGCGTTAACTATCTTTAATTTGCGTTTCCCTTTAAAATCAAAATTTTTTTTTTCTAATAAATCAGGTATTTATCTTGATTGACTAGGATCATTTTTAAGTCACGAGAACGGGTAGTAGAGAAAGACAAAAGATTCTCGAATGCAATTGGGTCAGAACGAATGACATCCAATGTTCCAATCAGAGATTAAAAGACAGAGAGGTGAACACGCACACAAAGGGCGTGATAAATTGAGTCGAAAGGGCTGGGAGATGAGGAAGGCGTCGCCCCGACACCCTAAGGGTCGTCACTCCCTAAAAGGAAAATTATTTGGCCCATATTTTTTACTGAAATAACCACCAGAAAAACTTAGTGAGCAATGAAATACAAGCGATAAGGCCTCAGATGCCGAAAAAGATCTTAAATAAAAAAAAAAATTGTACAAACACTTCTGTTGCCTCTTCCTTCATAATATTGTAGTTATTACAAAAAGGTAGATTTCCGTTATCATTGTAGAGGCGTAGAAAGCGAACTTTCAACTACCTAAGATAAAGGTGCTGTGCGACCAGTCACACCAGATTTTTCAACAAATATTCAATAACTCTATGAATATTATCTCATATTTTATTTTTTAGTGTATTTTGAAATTTTTTCGCTCTTCTATCAGCATGTCACGTCAAAGGCCGTGACGCTACAAGACATGACGTCACAAGCCGTGACGACAAAAATAGGAAAGTTGAAATTTAATATTAATAGATAAAATATAATTTTTAAAATACTATAGGCTTCTTCTCTAAATAAAGATTAGTAGTTTGAGTAAGCTTTAACAAGTCCATTTTGTGTGTGATGACAATCAAATATTCTTGATTTGTGATTAGCCTGGTTGTAACTCTCCCCCCCCCCTCCGTGACTTTCTCTCCCTATAGCCTGCATGGCTTGCACACTTGATTAATCCCAGGCCATTAGGCCTGGAACCTCTAATTGATGCTCCTTCAATTGAATGCAGCACATCGCTCATTAGGCCAGGACAAAGCTCCTCTGGCGGCCACACGACTCTCTCTCTCCCTCTGTGATGCCCAATGCCCTTTTGTCTTTCATTAGCCTTGATTACTAAATATAATAATAATAAAGCATTTGTTTAGCATGGTGGAAAAATGCGTTAATTCGTTAATAGCCAATCAATGATTCAAACTTCCTTTTCAACTTTAAATTTAAAAAATCTGCTGTGACTGTCGCACAGCACAAAACTTTCTCTTACCTTCGGTAATCGAAAGTTGTGTTCTGTGCTTGTCACATCAGATTTTTTTTGTCGACATATATTTAGTTTCCGACAGTACGCTACATTTGAATTCGAAATGTAAAATTTATAAACATGGGAGAATGTTTATATTTTGTTACTATAGCAGAGTACAAGAGTAAAGTGGTTTTCAGAAGATGTCAATGACGAAATGAGAATATACATTTGAAAGAGCATCTAAAAAAATAATTGATTTTTGAATTTTAATCAAAATCGTTGGAGCGAATTTTGAGAAAACCGAAAAAAAAAAAACTGAAAAAATCTGGTGTGACTGGCGCACAGCACACAACCTGCTCTACCCAGATTTTTTTGTGTCGAGATATATTTAGTTTCCCCATAGCACCTTAGTTTCAAAACTTGCATTTTAAATGTTGACTGTAATATTGTAGTTATTACAAAAAGGTAGATTTCCGTTATCATTGTAGAGGCGTAGAAAGCGAACTTTCAACTACCTAAGATAAAGGTGCTGTGCGACCAGTCACACCAGATTTTTCAACAAATATTCAATAACTCTATGAATATTATCTCATATTTTACTTTTTAGTGTATTTTTGAAATTTTTTTTCGCTCTTCTATCAGCATGTCACGTCAAAGGCCGTGACGCTACAAGACATGACGTCACAAGCCGTGACGACAAAAATAGGAAAGTTGAAATTTAATATTAATAGATAAAATATAATTTTAAAAATACTATAGGCTTCTTCTCTAAATAAAGATTAGTAGTTTGAGTAAGCTTTAACAAGTCCATTTTGTGTGTGATGACAATCAAATATTCTTGATTTGTGATTAGCCTGGTTGTAACTCTCCCCCCCCTCCGTGACTTTCTCTCCCTATAGCCTGCATGGCTTGCACACTTGATTAATCCCAGGCCATTAGGCCTGGAACCTCTAATTGATGCTCCTTCAATTGAATGCAGCACATCGCTCATTAGGCCAGGACAAAGCTCCTCTGGCGGCCACACGACTCTCTCTCCCTCTGTGATGCCCAATGCCCTTTTGTCTTTCATTAGCCTTGATTACTAAATATAATAATAATAAAGCATTTGTTTAGCATGGTGGAAAAATGCGTTAATTCGTTAATAGCCAATCAATGATTCAAACTTCCTTTTCAACTTTAAATTTAAAAAATCTGCTGTGACTGTCGCACAGCACAAAACTTTCTCTTACCTTCGGTAATCGAATGTTGTGTTCTGTGCTTGTCACATCAGATTTTTTTGTCGACATATATTTAGTTTCCGACAGTACGCTACATTTGAATTCGAAATGTAAAATTTATAAACATGGGAGAATGTTTATATTTTGTTACTATAGCAGAGTACAAGAGTAAAGTGGTTTTCAGAAGATGTCAATGACGAAATGAGAATATACATTTGAAAGAGCATCTAAAAAAATAATTGATTTTTGAATTTTAATCAAAATCGTTGGAGCGAATTTTGAGAAAACCGAAAAAAAAAACTGAAAAACTACATCAGTAAAGTACTAGTACTCTTTGGCCGATGTGGGTTAAAAGCTTATTTTCACGCTCCGGGGATGTGAAACTTAAATATAAAATTTCAATCTCTTAGCTCAATTCCTTCATGCTTAAAATTGTACACACACCCACAGACAGACCATGTCGCGAAAACCACTTTTTTGGACTCAGGGGATCTCAAAACGTCCTATTTCTAGCTTTTTTCACATTTAATGTTTTAAACTATTCCGAAGTGGCAAATGGTACAGTTGTAAAATTTTCTTGCTTGTTCAATGATGTCTTCTTGAAATTATCCTTTTTCTTATGAAGGGACACCTGTATGTAAATTACTATTATATGTTTGCTTGTAGTTTCCTTTCTTCTGGTGTTTTGAGCAGGATAGAGCGCTAGAGATGAGAATAATTGTTTAATTAAAATTCTTTTCCAGAGACTTGTTCCGGTTTACGAATTTATACATCACTTTTCGTTTCGGCCATTTCGATAGCCTTCATCAGAATCTGTGCCTCTATTTGAAATTATCACACCATCTTGCAGGCAGACTTGCAATCGGTTCCTCTTTTCCTCAAGAAGGCGAATTATAAGTATATTCAGTATATTCAGTTCCATTTTTCCCTGAGCAATTCGGAGTTTCTCTTCAGACTTTTTGTCCTCAAGGCTCAAGCTCTATATGAATAAAGAATTCATTGATTGAAGAATATATAGGTCACATGTATTTATAAGTATATATAATATTCTGAAAATATTTTCTAATTAATTCCTTGAAATCTCGATTGTAAAATTTTGAATCGAATATAATCCTATTACAGTATTTTTATTAACTTAAGTAAGCGAAAGTAAAAAAAAAAAAAGTATAATTGGTATTAGCTACAAGTATGTCTGGTGGTCTAGCGTTCAAGGCGCGCGATCAAGTGAGAGATTCAGGTTAAATTCCCGAGTGTATTCCATTTTTAAATAATAAATTAATAAATATTTTTTTGTTTTTTTGTTAAAGGCTCTTTTATCGTATTATTTTTTTTTAAGTTTTTCGGTATCTTAGGTCATATAGACCTGTTTATAATATTAATAAATATAAGATAAATGTGGGGCCTGCATATTTATTTATACTTTTTGGTATCCAAATGAACTTTCTTTTAAAGATTATCAATATTGACATTTGTCAACATCTTTAACCAGAGGGGTTAAATTATCTATTAGTAAAAATAAAACTAGTATTAAAAGTACCTCTTGTTTTCATATATATTTATTTATATTTAAACCTTAAGAAAGACAAAACTAATATTATTATTATGTATTATATAACAAGCGATTCCTAGGCGTTATGGGAGATTAATATTGTTTAATGGAGTTAGAATTCAAAGTAGGTGGAAGGTAAAGTTGTTAATAAGTTTATAAGTAAAATGTTGAAAAGTCAATATATCAAGTAAAGCGGGATTATTATTATAAGTAATATATATCTTAAGATCCTTGATAATAAATTACCTTAAAGAGACATCTAGTTAAAATAAAATATTATTTTTTTCTTTTTGCCGACCCTATAAATTTATGTAGCTAAGAAGCAAGGAATTATGATCGCATCAAATTTTACTTCTCTACGTATTAGTCTATAAAAGTTAATATATTAATAAAGACTATATTTTCAGTCTGTCTGTTATATCTTGTCCTTTCAAGTTGTAGACATAGCCGTAACGTAAAAGTTATGAGTAGTACATTCGCGCTGGCGAAAGATGTAATTTTAAAGTTAACTCAAAAATATAGCCTCTGTAGAGGAAATTGAAATCAAGATCCTGTGACCCCTAAAACGGGAAATTGAGACACAAAAGTCAAGCCTAACTTCTAATTTTGAGTATTATTTCTCTGGCACCTTTAATGAAACTAAGAATGCTTATAGAGTGCTTATTTGTAAACTGTTATTTATTTTTTTAAATAAATAAATTTGCCCTTTTCGGCTGCAGAGGCCATAGGGTTTTAATTTAAATATACAGTATATTTAATTAATAATACCGATCACTACCAGGGGATGTTCAACATTGTTACTGTATATTGCTCTAATATAATAACCGTAATTAGAAAAAAAAAATTGTTAGAAAATAAACAATACAAACGGATTATCTTAATCACACTAAATTAATCCTTTTTTTTTCAAAATTAAAATCTTTTCTTAATTTAAAAGAGACGAAATAAAACTAAATGGCAACTAAACATAAAATTTTATATGTAGTTAACTTGAGTTTTATTTTCCGTAGGAAAAATTTAATCGGAATTAAAAAGAAATTATTTTCTCTTCTGCGTCTTTCTTAAATAAAAAAGATTTTATTTTGAGAAAGGGTTGTCATGTTTTTTATTGTTTCTATATATAAATAAAAATGGTATAACTAACAACTACACATGAAGCCCTCGGGGCTTGGTGTAGGGGTTAGCGTGCTAACCTCGTATACAAAAAGTAGCGGGTTCTGACCCCAGGCAGTCTGATGATTTTATTTAAGCCATTTGGATACCAAATGGATTAAATAAGAATGCCTCGACCCCTAATATGTATATTAATCTATAACGGATATCGTAAAAGTCTTATAAGGTCTGAGTTGCCGAAAGGACTGTGTGAATGTTTATGTGTGTGAGTGTGAATGAGAAAAAAAGTGTGAGTGTTTTTAAACAACAAAAAAAAAAACACATGAAAAATTAAGGTTGTGTAATGTTCTCACACCAGATTTTTTCGTGTCGCCATTTTTTTTATTTTATTATTATTTATTATATTTTTGGTAAATATTTATTTATTAAAATTAAGATGTACACAAATGTTAATATTGATAACCTAAAATCCAAGGGGTGGGGATGGGTTCGAATTTCAGACAGTCTGATGAATATTCATAGGCATCTTAGGCCATATTAATGTAACTATAGACTACTCTTTATTTTTAAATACGATATATTGGGAGTCCAGGCATATTTACTCTTGAGATCTAACATATATGGTGTGATGGGTGGGGGGAGCCGAACGATAAAAAAAAAAACGAAAATATTTTCAACATCTATTTACTATTTAAAAACTTATTTGGATTCATAATCTTGTGGAAGAAAATAAAAATTTCTCTTTTTTTTCTCTGTTGCAGCTCAAAGCCATTCAGCTGTGCGAAAAATTTCCCTGTTGGTTATTTTATTTATTTTTTTATTTTTTTTTTTTGAATTTCATTCATTCTTGGAAAAAAAAATTATTTATATCGAAAATGTAATCTGAATGTGAAATACCAACCCTCTCACATTATTTCTTTATCCAATTCCGTAGCTACGTTATTCATTTAAACGCCAATCAAATGTCAAAAAAATTTCAATTATGACGAGAAAAAGAGAGAGAATGAAAAATTCTTGTTAAATATTTTATTGCCAAATTAAATTTTCATTTTAACGCATTTCATATATTAAATGAATATAAATCCTTAAATTAATATTATCTACGTTTTTTTCTCTAATCGTTCAATTTTTAATTAAATTAAATCTAATATTAACAGTTTAATGGAATTTAAAATTTACGATTTTTTAATACAATATGAGAAACATGTTCACACCCTATTTTATATTTTAATTAAGTCAATGAAAAATTATATTTCTTTTGCTTTATGCGATAATATTTTATTGATTTTTAAATCATTTATTTTTTTTTTACTCAATCTCTTTTGTTCAATAATTTAAGTTTTTTCTAATGAATCTAAATAAAAAGGAAAATATATTAAATCTATTGTATAGTAAATATATTAGGCTATAGTAAAGTATGGTTTATGGCCCCTTGATAAATAGACACACACCGACAATGAAAGTGGAGTGTTAAGTCATTTGGGCTGCCTATCTTCCAGTAAACATTCGAAAATTTACTGCATATAAACTTTCCACAGAAAGTTGGTCAAACTAAGCAACAAACTTAATTTTTCTATCTAGTCAAGGGCGGATACAAGGAGGGGGGGGGGGGTAATTATCCCCTTTACCCCCCCCCCCTTGTATATGCCTTTGACTAGATAGGAAAAATTAAGTTTGTCGCTTAGTTTGACCAACTTTCTGTGGAAAGTTTATATGCAGTAAATTTTTATTATTAATTATCCCCTTTACCCCTCCCCCCCCCCCGAGATTTGAAAAAATACATTTTTTTCAAAAAAAAAAAATTATTTTGAATGTAAAATTTTAAAAATTAATACTTAAAAATTTGATTTGTATTTATATTCTGGCAAACAAGTACAGAATGCCCCTTTAAATTACCGAAATTAGGAAAAAATTGTGTGTTGTGCGACCAGTCACACCAGATTACCCCCCCCTCCGAGAAACACTTTTGGATCCGCCCTTGTATCTAGTTGATATTTTATTTTAATAATATACATTTTCTTCTTCTTTCCTAGCCGGGGTTGGCTAAACGGGTTTATTACGACCGGAAGAAATAGTACAGGCCGGTCGCACGGTCTGACGCCTGATGAAAATATAGAAAGGACAGACATGTAAAGAAAAGTACTGCCAGCCCCAGCTCGGGTAACTCGTGGTCGCCATCCACGTACCCACAAGATGTGGGCCCCTGAGTATATTAATAATATAAATTTTATTTTTCCTTAATGGAATAATGATATTATATTAATGTAAATATGCCCAGCTTATTTTTAAAATTAGCCTACTCTTCTAGAAAGCTTAAAATAACACGAGAGAGTTAAGCAGGGATTTCCACAAGATAACAACCATTTCATTCTGACTTATTATTTATTTATTCATTTGCATAAAGAGATATTATGTGTGTATCATGAAATACAATGATATATATTATCATCCATTTGTGATTGTTTGGTGTTAGCATAAATGTCAACACACGATGATAGAATAGAATTGTATTAATTTATTATTCTCTCATCCTATCAAAGACCCTTTATTCTTTTAACTCCTCTGGAAGACAAATGATATTATTTTTATTATATATTGATGAGATAATAGACAATTTAATTTAATTTATTGAAGCCGTCTATTGAGACTATCGATATTTTAGTGTATTAAAGAAGTTCGATTTTGAGCTTAAAAAATATTTTTGAAAAATACCAAGTAAAATCTTTTATGCAAAACTTTTTTTTTTTTTTTTACTCTGATTAGCCGAGTAAATTTTTATAAAATACATTATAGGGAAAACTTTGACTCATATTTAATAAATAAAATATATACCTGGTAGACCCCCGTCTATTCTTTTTTTTTTCAAGTTTGAGTTGATTTGTCCTTCTTAGAGAGATTCTTTTATTTACTATCCATCAAAAAAAGATAAAAAGACGTTACTTTTCTTAGTACGTCTTCCAAAAAAAAATGCCACCTTTAAGTCTTTACATTTGTTCTAATTCACTTTCTCAATAAAAGGAATTTTTGTAGTTTTTTTTTAATGTATAGAAAATTTTACGAGAGTAGTTTTTTAGGCGAAGTTTTATTTTTGAATTTAGCGTGCCCAGAAATAAAAAATTACAACATTTTAGTTACCGTAAATAAATAATAAAATAAAATTTAATTATCTTTTAAATAATTAAAATATCTCTTTCTTCAGGCCTTAATGAAAAAACACAACCCAATAATGTGAAGGGCTTGCATTTTGAAAAAATTAGACAATAACGTGGACTGCTGACTATGTGCGCGGCCGGCCGAAGGCCCCATAAAATATATCTTTACGTTCCAGGACAAAAGGAGACCAAAAATTAATGAAATTAAACTGATTCAATTGGAATTTTATAATGAAACCTATGGACATTTTTAAGAACTTCCTTTTTATTTCCTTTATTCTAATAAATGCATTTCTAAAAGTAAAAGGGATAAATACTCCTCCCTCTGTCCAGGCTCCAATGAATGGAATGGAGATCGCAGATCAGAGTCGATTCTTCAGTCACGTATCATTCATTTATTGAAGTCTTTCACTTGGCAACTGAATTAACTTGCCTCCATTCATTCTTCGTCTGTCGGCTTCGGCTGGCTCTATTTATTAGACTGATGAATGTTTTTACCACCCCCCCCTCCCTCGTTCTCTCATCTTCTCTCTTTCTGTTTTATCAGATCTATTTGTTTCATAGATGTCAAAAGAGAAGATCTTCAAAAGAAACATCCATTAATTCCATTTTAATCATCCTTTTAACAAAGCTTCGTAATCATATTATTCTTCTTAAAGATGATATTCACTGCAATGCGACAAGTTTTTGAACAAAAAATAAAAATCGACACTTATCATTTTATGAATAGAAAGTTTTCCCCTTGTAGCTACTTTGACTTGCAAAAAAAAAAAAATTAATGTTTGATGATGACTAACTGAGAAATTCCTAATTACCTCCAAAATAATAAAGTATTAAAATTATAAAAAAATAGGCAATGAAGTTGTAAAACTTTCCACCTCAACTTTATCAAAGCCAACTTTACTAAGGAAATGAGAGAGTTATTAATAAAGTCTATATGAAATTTTATATTTAATCAGTAGAAGTAGAATTTATCGGCCAAAGAATTCTAGTAGCTACTTTCCTGATGTACTTTTTCAGTTTTTTTTTTTTTTTTTTTTTTTTTTTCGATTTTCTCAAAATTCAATCCAGCATTTTTGATTAAAATTAAAAAAAAAATCTATTATTTTTTAGATACTCTTTAAATATATATATTCTCATTTTTCTCAAAATTGTGTCAAGGACTCTTGTTCTTCATAGGGAAGATAGGAGAAATAGATGTGATGATAATCAAATATAAATATATACTCCATTTAAATAGCTAACAATTTTTTTTTTTATTTATTTTATTTTATTTATTAAATATTTCCATGTTTATAAATTTTACATCTTGAATTCTAATGTTTCGAACTGTCGGAAAATAAAAAGGACCTATATGTCGGCCTAAAAAATCGGGTGTGACAAGCACAGAACGCAACTTTTAATAGGGCAGAAATGTCAAAATTTATTTCTTTTAATTACCATTATTATGGTCTGGATACTCCCCCCTAACTAGCTAACAATTTTTATTTATTTATTAAATATTAAGGTTTTTTTTTTAATAATTAGACCCTATTATACTTTTATAAATTAGATTTTGATAGGGCAGGTTCAGCAAAAAAAAAAAAAAAAAAAAACCCTTTATATGATTCTCTTCCGGAGTCGAGAAGCATATAAAGGCTTTTTATTTGGCTGAACCTGCCCTATCAAAATCTAATACATTCACAGCCACCAAATCTCATTTACTTTTATAAATTAATTGGTATTCAATATAATTTAAGAAAATTTCTTGGCTCGAGAAACGAACCCCGAACTTCTATCTCAAGACGATAAATTTTTACCACGGTGATACGATCCAAGGGTTGGTTATTGTTTAATTATATAATAGTTGAAAAATGAAAAAAAAAAATTTCTAAATATATAAACAAGTTAAGAGAAACCTGTCTTTGCAAAAAACAAAAAAATTGTGTCTTTCGTTGGACGTAGTAGCTATCTTATCCACGTTGGCAAGGTTTTTTTTTATATAAAAACTCTATAAAATAAGTTTTTATTGTTCTGTTTGAAATAAATAAAAGAAAATTCTCTTTTTAGAAAAGAATTGGAGGAAATTGACGGACAAAAGAATCAAGAAGAGAGCAAGGGAGGGAGAGAAAGTGAAATAAAAGAGAGAGAGAAAAGAGGCTGAAGACCAACTGGCGCCAGTCGTTTAGATAACGAGCCGCCAAGAGAAAAAGAGTTGGTCAACACAACTTTTTAACTAGCCACCATTTAAAAAAATTACCACAGAATTCCAATTTGTGACAATAAAAGCTAAAAATAATAACATCGCTGCTTTCTTTTATTGATTAAATTAATAAAGTTGAGGGGATATAAAAATAAATAAATATTCTGTACCGATCTTAGGATGTGTGGGTTCATATCAACATTAATTCGTTTTTTTGCTTTCCTTGCCAGTGGCAATTTTCTTTTACGATGTATATTTTTCTTCACATATATGGCACTCTTTGTATGTGCCAAATAGACTTAATAGCGGCTCTGACAAAAATGATTAACTCGTTATCAAATCATAATAATATCTTGTTTGTATAAACAAGGTTGCTAAGAGCCTGACATAATGAATTCAAATAAAAACCCTCTTCGTTTTTGTTCTCTCGGTAGAATTAAAAAAATCTGCACAGCACACCCTTACCCTTCGGTAAGAGAAAGTTGTGCACCGTGCAGGTCACACTAGATAATGACGCTGAGAGCTTCCACATCAGTAAAGTGTATATATGAGGAGGCAATGGCTAAGCCGGCTAAGTTGAGGATTACGCAGTTCTATGTCTCAGCACTGCTCGGGTTCGAATCCAGCTTGCCGCAAATAATTCAAACATCCTGCCGAAGTCATCTCTAAGGGTAGGAAAGGGGGGATAGCCCCACCGTGGTATCACAAAGGGCCTAATTGGCCTAAGTGTGTTTTCTCTCTGGGAACGGCCACTTCAATCTAACCTAGCCTAAACTAAAGTGTATATATGAATTTTAATCAAAATCGTTGCAGCGAATTTTGAGGAAATTGCAAAAAACTGAAAAAGTACATCAGAAAAATGTACAGTGAGGGACAATATTAAGTCACACCCAGCGGCACGTTTTCTATTTGTGATTATTTCATTGTTTTTAAAAAAAATATTATATTTCCCACCAATGTTCCTTCCTCACCTTCTTTTATTCCCTAAAACTAGTGAATATAATTTTTTTTTTTTGTAAGAGATTAAAATTTGTTTATTGTAGTTTCATAGAGTTAAAAAGTAAAAAGGCCCAACGGTTTGAGCACGATCGAGCTGATCTGAAACATATTTTTTTGAAACAGCCTATATATCTTTTCATGATTATTCTATCATATGATTTCGTCAACTGGGCGACTTTTTCTTCTTGGGTCCATTCATCAATGTTCGTTTATCGCCTCACAGATTCAGTTCTAAGATTGCAATCCCTGAGTTTCATAAATCATTGGGCCTTGTTTGACAATGATATTTCAAATAAAAAAAAAAGTAAATAAAATTCCCGGCGCATAGGTTGCTTTCATTTTTTTTTTTTTTTTTTTTTTTTTTGAGTTATGATCCATCTAACCATTTCTTTTCCCTTCCGGCTATTTATTAATTTATACATTTTGGAAACCTCTTTATTATTATTTACAACCATCAACGACCTTGGAATATGTATGCATTCATTCATTTAACGTTTCGAAATGCACCTAATCGGTCAATCAAGTTCGTTTGTCAGTTGACTTTTTTTTTCTTCCTACTTTCAAATTAGACCCCGGTTAATAAATTCCAAATGAGTTTGTTTAAAAAAAATCTTATTCATTCATTCATTCAAGTCTTGTTTAATAATTATTATTCCCTATATTGTAAGGAGCGGGGAGAAATTTTTTTAACAAAGGATATATTACAAATTCACCTAAAACAATTAATTAATTAAAATTTAGGATGATTAATGAATCTTAATTTAAATCTTAGCCTCCATATTAGAAGATGATTGATCAAATGAATTAGAAAAGAAAGGATTAATTATTTCTGTAATTAATTGATATGCTTTTAAGGTTTAAGAATGAAAGCAAAAAAAAATATTCAAATTAATTTGATTTAAGTGATGTAATAATCTAATTGAGGTCGAGAGTATCTATCATATGACCATCTTGTCTAATCGAAAAAAAACTGAAAAAGTACATCAGTAAAGTACTAGTACTCTTTGGCAGATTTTATTTAATAGCTTATTTTGGCGTACCTAATTTTAATATCAAATTTCAACCTGGTGGCTCATTTCCTTCATTCTTTATTTTAATTACTATTTTGCGTAACCCAATTTTTGGGCGTCTTTCCATCAAAATCTCGACATCGAATTTTTGACATGAATCATGCTTTATTTAGATAGGAAACAAAAATTATAAGCCTCAATTTAAATTAAAATAAAGGAAATACTTTTAACAATTTATTTTAAATTGATTTTAATTTGTTTTAATTAAAATTTGCTTCTTGATTTTGCAATTTTTTTTTCTAATTTGTTCTTTTGTAGAAAAATTATTTATTTTCAATAAACATCAACAATTCACAGAGGTGTAACTACATTGGTTCTTGGTAAATTTGTATCCTAAATTGATCAAATTCGGAATATTTATTTTTGAAAAAATCTAGTCAAATGAATTTCTCTATCAAGTGTTCACAAAAGTTGAAATATGAAACGGCCTATCAAAAAAAAAAAATCCCCAATCCGGAAATAGTCAGAAAGCGATTTGGATCTGAAGATTTCAGTAAAATATTATTTGCTTTACGTACCAAGATAAAAATTAATAAACAACAAAATTGCAAAACATGCAAATTTCTTTTGAAAAGAAGACATCCAAATTTTATGCGATCCTCTACTAAGCTTAAATATTGAATAAAATTAGAGAAAGCCAGTTTTCAAAAGTTTTTATATTTAAAATTTTACTTGTCTATTTTCCATGAAAAACTTTCGTATTTTTTTTTTTTTTTTTTTTGGAAAAAATTCAAAAGACCATTTCTTATTTTTAAAAACATTTAAAAAAATATTATATATTAAAATTTCAACCACTAATCTTCCGTTTTTTTTTTTTTTTTTTTTTTTTTTTTTAGTATGAGGTTTTAAGAACAAGTTTAATTGCAGCTTCCACTCCCTCTCCCCCACTTTAAGCTCTCAGCTAAAAAATAACGGACAATTTCTTCCCTTGAGTCTCATTATTTCGAATTTAGTCAACAAGTAAATGTTTAAATATGGAAATTAGATGAAGAAATTTGTTTCTCAACTCTCCCCTCTCTCTCGCTCTCTTTTCTCTCTCTCTCTCTCTCTATTTCAATAGACAGTTTGCAAAGTTAAATTTTTTTTTAATGTTTTTTTTTTTTTTTAACTTCTCTATGCAAATCTCTTTCTCTCTCTCTCTTTACGAGCTTGAAATTCAATTTGTGACATAAACCGGGCAGAAAAAAAAACGAAGACGAAAAAAAAAAAGAAATGTTTCCCAATTGGGATTGAAAAATTACAGTGAAGAATAGGATGGAGTGGGATATGAAAAGAAAGGGAAGAATATTAATTATTTATATTGTTGAAAATAGCTTAAAATTCGATATCACGTTTCCTCTTTATGAATTTTTATCGCGAATTTTTAAAAAATTATTTATTGAATTTGTTTTTTTAATCCGAAAATATAATAAGAGGCTGTATTGTGAAAAAATATATACGTATATGAAACATTTAATCAATAATAATAATTTTGGAGATTCGAAGAATAAACTCCTATGTTCAAAATCTGTGACCACAGGCGTCTTCTTGTCTCACAGCGGGTTATAGAACAAAATTTAAATCTTGAATTCATTTTCCAATGAATTCTTCCTCTATACCTTCTAAAGTTATTCTTTTAATTTGACAAGAAGCGATGTCCTACTGTATTTGATTTTTGAATAATAAAAAAAAATATCTTATTAATTGAAAAATTTAAAAATTCAACCTAAATTTGAAGTCAAATATCTCAAAGACCATTCGACACAGGATCCTAGCCAAAAAGTTTTTTCGGGAGGGGGGGTTTAGAAGATCCGAAAATTATCCTTATACTCTCTCCCCACCCCACAATGCACAAATAAATTAATTTTAAAGAATATAAAATATTTTTTATAATTTCTAATAGTATTCAAAATTTTAACTTGACCAACATATGTATATACCCCCATGGCTGTGGCCCTGATTAGACATGGAAAAACAAAAGGGACTTTTGCATAACTTCTTTTTTATGCTCTAAAATAATCAAATTTTCAAATTCTTAATTTTTTTCGACGAACAGACAAGTAGAACAGAGCTCGTTGGTAAATATTAGGGGTGTAATCGGAGTTGAATACCACTCGCGGGTATCCAACCCACCGCCCCTGAGTGTAGTTCTATAACATTTTTATTTGATTTGTAAGATCAACGCAATAAAATTGTTAGTACAAGAGAACCAAAGCAGGAAAAACCCATAAAACTTGATAAATAGCATGTCAGAATGTTAAATTTTATTAATAATTATTTTTAAAATGATAATAGTAAATTTTTTTGATGATAAGATGTGATTTAGTATACTTGATCGCTAGTTTATATTGGTCTTGTCAAGAAAAAAAAAAATCCCGGGACAACAATTTATGACATTCCGGGAAGAAAAGACAGGGCAGGCAGTTCGTAAATCATGTGCATTCACATTTTGAAAAAAAAAAAAATGACTTTCTTTTCAAATGACATAACATTTCAATCTGGTGAAATATGATTATCAAGGCGGGCATCATTGATCGGGATTGATTGCAAGACGAGCATACTGGAAGACCACCCAAATGGACCAGGATTAGCACATCGCGATTTATTCAAACTGACATCCAATCACAGTCCAAGATGAAAGGCTGCCTAAAGAGGAACTCTGACAGATGAGCACCGCGATGAGACTCACGTCTTATGCCTTCTGATGTCTCTTTTTGGATTCGATCGAATCACCTCGCCAATTGGATAGGAAAATAAGTATAGGCTGATCCTCAAATTTATTATAAGAGAAAAACTTGGGATATATTCAGTGGATATTTTTAAATTCAATTAAGTTAGTACAATTAGTTAAAATTAATCAAAAACAGGTGATATTTTTTTATTAGTGTAAATACTTGATACGTTCAGTGAGAATATAATTAATATTAATTAAGTTATTTATTTTTTACTTTCTCTTACCTCTATATATATGTAATATATATATATAGAGAGAAAGTATTGGATTCATGTCAAAAATTCGATGTCGAGATTTTGATGGATCTTCACGTTTTGAGGTCCCCTGAATCCAAAAAAGTGGTTTTCGCGACATGGTCTGTCTGTGTGTCTGTGTGTGTGTCTGTGAACAAAATATCTCAAGAACGAAAAGAGCTAGGAGGTTGAAATTTTATATTTAAGTTAGGCACCCCCATGGGACCTGACACGAAGCTTTTGACCAAAATCGACCAAAGAGTACTAGTACTTTACTGATGCACTTTTTCAGTTTTTTTCGATTTTCTCAAAATTTGCTCCAACGATTTTTTTTAAATTCAAAAATCAATTATTTTTTAGATTCTCTTTAAAATGTATATTCTTATTTTGTGATTGAAATCTTCTGAAGACCACTTTACTCTTGTTCTCCATAGAAAAGATAGGAGAAATGGTTGCCATGGTAACAAAATATAAATATTTTGTCATACTTATAAATTTTACATCTTGAAAATCGAATGTACCGTACTGTCGGAAACTAAATACATGTCGACACAAAAAATCTGGTGTGACAAGCACAGTACACAACATTCGATTACCGAAGGTAAGAGAAAGTTGTGTGCTGTGCGCCAGTCACACCAGATTTTTTATTATAATGATTTTGGAAATTAAGTTATTAAAACTTCCACGATTATCATTATTAGAAATAAAAGACATTTTTTTAGCTTCGTCGTTAGCAAATAATAATACAAAAATTGTGTTATTAATTACAACGTTTCGGCTGCAAATTTTGCAGCCATCGTCAGCTAGATGCATCACTTAGAACAATGACCTCTAGTTAGTGTAATTATTATAATTAATAACACAGTTTTTGTATTATTATTTGCTAAAATAAACCACAATTTAAACAAAAATAAAAATGTCCTATTTCTATTAATTATATTAAATTTATTTTAATTATAGGATTATTTTAAAAAATTTTCTTATTTTGATTTTAACTTTTTCGTTGAAATCTTTTTTTAAGGAAATTAAAAGTTGTTTTTACTACATTGTAGAAGAATAGAGGAACTTCATCTGTCTGACTTAAAAGATGCCCATCTCATATTAATAAATGGTATAGAATAATAAATTATATAAGTTATCAAATATTGTATAAATACTATGAAATAAATAACAAATCTCCGAATTAGATGGATATAGCCCAAAATTTAACCTAGGAGCGTCACGCTTTAGCTCGCGCCTTTAACCGTAGACAACCAGATATACACGTAATTTTTACTTTCACTTATTGAAGATAATAAAGTTATATACAACCGTTTTTCAACCGAAATACACGCAATGAGGTTTACTTAATTAAAAAATATTATCAGAAAAAATTCAATATTTTATTTGTATCCGCGTGTGTAGGCTTATCTACCTAAAATATAGGCTAAAAATCATATTTAGGCCTACTAATACCAAAAATTCCTACTGGAAAAAATATTAAAAAATATAACAAATAAATAAATAAATGTGAGATTTAATTATGGGTTCAGTTGGCTAAGATCAAATTTATCCGTCTCTTCATTTCATTCAATAGGTAACCCTATGTCTTGGAAATTTCAAATTGAAAAAAATATTTATTAAAAGTAAATAAGTTGGGAATATTCAAATTCAAAGAAAATTTATCTCTTCTCAAAGTGATATATGTCGGTGTAGTTTGGCTAAATAAAATTTTTTTGTCCTTCATAAAAGAGGCCATAAATTTGAATATGTTAAAGCCTTCTTATTTTGTCTTCCCCCTCGGGTTATAAAAAAAAAAAAAAAAATTCCTGTACACATTTTCATCTCTATTTGACCAACCATTTATGCGTGAAGCTCGAATAGACAGGAACATTTCTTAAGAGTTCATCTTTCTTTTATTAGTAACAAAGAAACATGTTTTCAATCAGAAAAATATAAAATTTTATTTAGTATAAGCCTAATATAAGGAATATAAATTAGATAATAAATTAAAATAAACATGTTTATCTTAAATGGCTTCAGATGCCAGAAAGAAAAAGTTATTTTTTTTTTGTCCTATAAATATAACTATTAATATTTCAAATATTTTTTTAATCATTTACCCTCTGGACAAGATTAGAGGGTATGTCTTATAAAATTCAAATGGGAAAAATAATTGCTATTGCTTAGAAAAAGGGAAGTTTCGAGATAATTGAATTGAATGGATTTCCACCGACGACTGCATAAGGGCCTGAGATTTGTTTGCTATGTCTACTACGTTCTTTAAATATTGTATCCTTCTATTGGAGAAGAGATCATGACATCCTTAAATTTAAACGTAAAAATTTCATTCACTGAATATCAAAATTCTCCCCCTCCCCTTAAAACTTCGATCTCTTTGAAAAATTAACATAAAAAACCTTATTTATAAATAAAGAAAGTAACAAATAAATACATCGCGTAGTAGAAAATAAAACAGAAGTTTTGAATCCATAACATAATTAGGTATAAATAACTACACTAACACAGTTCAGAAGAAGAATCTAATCAAGACCGAAACATTAGGTGATGAAAATAAAATTTAAAATAAATTTCCTTCACTTTATAACCTCTGAAAAATCACTAACTAACCGATTTTAAATATTTTTTCTATAACCCTACACCACTGGGAATCATGTTAGGTGAATGTGCCTAATGCTTACGATGACATTACGTACAACACTATACTGATAACGCGATCATTTATATAATTAAAATTGTTTGGAATTTAGTATTATATTATATATGTAATCTCTGGCTTCTCCTTGGGTGTAATATATTTTATTAGTATAATCTTGAAAAGTAAAACCAGTCCATTAATTAAGGAAGCCTTTGTCTTTAGTAGAGAGCCTGTTTTGTATTTAGCGATAAGACACGTGTTCACAATTAACGATTAAATGTGATTAATTATTCTTAATATTCGTAATAAAACATTATTTTTTATTATACCTATCTAAGAAAGATATTGAAATACAGAGAAAAAAAGGCCCGT
>JAKCPI010002395.1:0-12259 GCA_023213315.1 Euborellia annulipes | reverse complement strand
ATACTAGGTCTCTAATTAGATATTGGGTGGGGAATTAAATTTCAATTTGAAATTCGGTACAAGTGATTGAGATAGAGTAGGCCTATAGCACTTGGGGTAATGCAAAAGAAAATATTTTTTCAAAAATTTATTTTCATTTTCGTTTATCTTTTATTTATCTCAAAATGTCAAGATGTTTTTTTTTTTTTTTTTTTTTTTTCAAGTAGAAGTCCTGAATGGTTTTCTTTCTCCTTTGACATGTTCCATGTTTAGTCATAAATAAAAACAATTATAATGACATTAATGTCTTTAAAATAAATGACTTTTAAAATTCTTGATATAAAATAAAATATTATTTCTCGCAGGAAAGTGACGAATTTAAGTCCTCGTCAGATTTCATTTGATGGATGATATTTGATATAGGCTCATCATTAAAGAGATTTTTAGGAAAAACTAAGCCCCTGATTTTCACACAATGCTCTGTGTCTGTGAGCTGTCAGAAAGACTGATGACGAGTCATCATGTTCTACGAATAACTTGGTCTTCTTGAGAGTCAATTAATTGATCAAAACGAAGAACAAACTCGGTTTCATTTTAGCACTTATTATATGGTGGACATATTTTATATGAAACAAAATCGATGAGCATAAAAAATTTTCTATAATTTTTTGAATAGTTAATTAATTACATTTTATTCATAAAAAAATATTTTCTCTTGCTTGCTTCTGCAGAGATTAGGAAAAAAATATCCCTTTGAACCCTGAACAAATAAGTGACTTCTCTTTCTGGAAAACCCTTGAGTAAAATTATCCCAACACTAAGGGGAAAATTTAAAAGATTAAAAAAATTATCTGAGTTAGAATTTTTTTATATCAATAATTCATCAATTTGTTTTGTAGTTTAATCCTCTTTTCTTAAAATATACCAACACATTCATATTTTTAGTATTGAATACATTGCCAATCCATCTATTTATTAGGGATTGTGCTAGGTATAGTAAAACATTCGATCTACCATATATTATCAAATATAAAAAATTAAATACCTAATTTTTGTTTTTAGTAGCTAATATTACTTCATTAATATAATTAGTTTAATTATTCTATAAAATTAATTCAATTAGCTAAAATTTATTTTCACAATTTACTCGATTACTAATTGGAATAATTAAAAAAAAATTACTTTTTTATAATAATAATAATTATAAAGGTGCAATCTTGCAGGTAGTATTTTTAAATGTAGGTTACAGAATAATTTATTCAACTTATTAATTCATCCCGTTCTGAACGATATTTTTTGACTATGACAAAAACTCATTCTGTGAAAATGAATCTAGAGAATGTGTCTGTAATATTGTTTTATTTTAACGAAGATGGTATAGTCAAAGGATTCGCCTATCATGAGATAAGGGATGTTATAAAAAAAATAAAAATTATTTTTTTTATATTTCATTTGCAATTGACCTAAATAAATAAAAACCAAGAAGGGAATTAATATTTTATTTATTAAAAAGTTGGTTTAGTGGTCAAAAATTTTTTTTTAAATTTATTTTAGATGCATATAATGAAAAAAATAACGATTGGAATTAGAGTGTTTATTTTTATTAAGGGGATTATTCGCCCTCGGGCTTGGTGTAGTCGTTATTACAAAGTAAAAAAAAAAAATTCCAACTCTTATGAAAAATCTGGTGTGACCAGCACGGTGCACAACTTTCTTTTACCGAAGGATAAGAGAAAGTTGTGTGATATGCGTCAGTCACACCAAATTTTTCACTATTGCAAATGAGAATTGATGTGATTTTTTCATCTATATTGATTTTATTTTCGAAGTCTAAATAATATTAGATTATAGGAAAAAGTATTATTTTATTTTTTCAATGAAGAAATATTTTATTTTTTACTAAATGGGAATCCCTGTTGTGATTCTTTCCTCTAGTAAGAGACAAAAGCCTCAGTAGAATGAGCTTGTCTGGTCAGAGCAAGCTTCGGAGTTTTTTTCTCTCTCTCTCTCTCTCTCTGGTGTTGCTTTTTATTTCTATACTGTATTTATAAAGTGAATAATATAACTCACCCCTATCACATTGATGACATCGTTAGCGAGCCCAACCCCTAAAAGCGTCTTATTAAAGGTATTGTAATTTTTTATTGAAAAAAAATATACGAATATTTTTTTTTTCCTTATTAAATTTATCTGCTAAAAAACGAATCTTTAGAAAATTAAATTAATTAATAATTAAATTTTTTTATGTTTCATTAAGAGTGTGAGGAGGAAAAGAAAAAGGGGGTGTTATTAAAAAAATTAAGTGTACTTTTTAATTATTTCTCTATCTTCAGGTCATTTAGACATTACATTTTTTTTTTTTCATAATACAGAAAATTTTTTACCGCAGGGAAGCTATAATCTCTCCCTTTCTTTTCTCTCGCTACCCTCCCCCCCCCCAAATAGCATTCTTTTTTTTCTAAAAAAGGCATATTTTCTATTTTAATGTAATTTATTTATTAATATAAATAACATATTTTGAATTAATTTTTTAAAATTTCTAAATTCATATAGAATTTTGATTATTTTATTGAATTATGAGGCTTGTATCACATATAGGCTTAAATGTATCAAGCAAATTTCATAGTGTGTTGTGTCTTTTTTATATATTTAACTGGATTAACACAAAACCACTTGTTTGATTTTGATGGAATTTTTTTTTTTTAATTGAAAATTTTTATTTTAAAATGTCGAAAAATTATACGTGTTGTCTGTGTATAAAAATAACAGAGTAAACCCGATCTATCAGAATAGTTTTGGTGTTTTTGAACAAAATATTACAAGAAGGAAAAAAATCTGGTGTGACTGTCGCACAGCGCACAACTTTCTCTTACCTTCGGTAATCGGAAGTTGTGTTCTGTGCTTGTCACGCCAGATTTTTTGTGTCGACATATATCCGCCGATATATTAAAATTCAAAATTAAAATTTATAAACATGGGAAAATATTTATACAATATTTTGCTACCATGGCAACCATTTCTCCTATTCTTCCTATGAAGCACAACAGTAAACTGTGCTTCAAACAATTTTGAGGGCAAAATGAGAATATACATTTGAAAGAGCATCTAAAAAATAATTGATATTTGAATTTTAATCAAAATCGCTAGAGCGAATTTTCAGAAAATCGAAAAAAAACCTGAAAAAGTACATCAGTAAAGTATTAGTACTCTTTGGCCTATTTTGATTAAAAGCTTATTTTCACGCTCCCGGGGGAGGGGGTGCTTAACTAAAAAAAAAAAATCCCCCCCCCCCACACCCCCCCCCCCCCCCACACACACAGACAGACCATGTCGCGAAAACCACTTTTTTGGATTCAGGGGACTTCAAAACGGGTATATCCATCAAAATCTCGACATCGAATGTTTGACATTAATCCAATACTTTCTCTCTATATATGTTTATTGAGTAAAAAAAAAATTCTATATTTTTATTCAAATGATTAAACAAAAATTTTCTTTCATATATTTTTTTTTTTTAATAAAAAGTAAACTGCTAACTGTAAAATAGACTATATTTTCGTTAAGCCTGGAGGCAGACAAAAAATTTTTAATATTCCAAAAAGCACCGATAAATTATAGACTAGTGATGGTGCTCATCGATTCACCATGAATCTGTGCATATGTTTCTACGAATTAGGGTGGAAAAGTGGGAGTTAGTTGCCTTCCATGATGTGCCTCTATGAGTAGGTCATGTGTGTGCATGGGACGCAGTGTCCATCTGGGGACTATAGATTTTGAGTCCCCCTCCCATCCCATACCCCATCCACCCTTTGGGTCCAGATTCGCGCGTTCAAGCTTAAATGACGTTATTATGCCAACAATGCAACGTTGGGGACATTAATGTTGTGAGTAACGAGCCCTTCGGGTCAATAAAGAAACTGATCATTCACCTGAAACAGAACAACACAAGGCTTTGGGAGTGGGTCGGTTCAAAAATTACTAATTTTAGATTAATATCTTTCACTATATTACACAAAATCTGATAATTTATCAAATATGTTACCACTACACCATGTATTTAAATACGTTTCTTTTTGTATATTCAGAAAAATAAATTTATTTAATTCAATTTTTTTCCAAACATTTTATCATTAGCTACCTCACCTTTTTACTTTCTCTTACCTCTTTATATGTATATATATATAGAGAGAAAGTTTTGGATTCATGTCAAAAATTAGATGTCGAGATTTTGATGGATATACACGTTTTGTGGTCCCCTGAATTCAAAAAAGTGGTTTTCGCAACATGGTCTGTCTGTCTGTGTGTGAACAAAATATCTCAAGAACGAAAAGAGCTTGGAGGTTGAAATTTTATATTTAAGTTAGGCACCCCCATGGAACGTGACACGAAGCTTTTGAACAAAATCGGCCCAAAAGTACAAGTACTTTACTGATGTACTTTCTCAGTTTTTTTTTCGATTTTCTCGAAATTCTTTAACGATTTTGATTCGAAAACTATTTAACTATAAATAATACCACTACCCCTAGGGTTTTGCTGTTTAGAGTATGGTGTTAGTTCAGACCAAGATGTCTGTCTCCTTACTGGTATAACAACATGTGAATATTTTGTTGGTGTTGATCGAGAATCCAGTGACCTGGTGCAAAGGGAAGCACTCAGATGCACCTGATAGGCTTGAGATCTTGAGTCGTTCGGGGTTGGTCCATCAACAAAAAAACATACAAATAAAAAAGCCTTTATATGCTTCTCGACTCCGGAGATCTATCTTTGGCTGAACCTGCCCTATCAAAATCTAATACATTCACAGCCAGAAAATCTCTTTTATTGTTAAATGTATCTAGGACTAGTCAAGTCCGAATCGATGAATATATTGAATATTATTATAACTTATTCAAATAATTAGATCTCGAAAATTATTTAATTTTACTTTCTCTTACCTCTATATATATATATGTTAATATATATAGAGAAAGTAAAATTAAATAATTTTCGAGATCTATTCATTTGAATAAGTTATACAATATATTCATCGATTCGGACTTGACTATTCTTACCTTCGGTAATCGAAAGTTGTGTACTGTGCTTGTCACACCAGATTTTTTATTTTTTGTTCGATCATTTTTTTTTCCCTATGTGTTTCTTTAATTCCATTCTTTTTCAATCTCGAAATCTTTGTAAATGAATTTTTTTTTCATACAGTATTATTAAAAATTTTAGAAAAACTGGCGAATTTTTTTCTTTAACGATTTTGATTAAAATTCAAAAATCTTGAAAACTATTTAACTATCAATAATACCACTACCCCTAGGGTTTTGCTGTTTAGAGTCATGGTGTTAGTTCAGACCAGTATTTTGTAATTTTTAAGTAGTTATTTAGTTAGTGTTGAATCATCCTCAAAATTTTATTTAGTTAGTTAGTTAGTAGTTGATAGTTATTAGTAGAATCGTTTTTACTTTCTCTTACCTATGTATATATGTAATATATATATAGAGAGAAAGTATTGGATTCATGTCAAAAATTCGATGTCGAGATTTTGATGGATCTTCACGTTTTGAGGTCCCCTGAATCCAAAAAAGTGGTTTTCGCGACATGGTCTGTCTGTGTGTGTGTGTGTGTGTGGGTGGGTGGGTGTGTGTTCAATTTTAAGCATGAAGGAATTGAGCTATGAGGCTGAAATTTTATATTTAAGTTAAACACCCCCCGGGACCGAGAAAATAAGCTTTTAATCAAAATCGGCCAAAGAGTACTATTACTTTACTGATGTACTTTTTCAGTTTTTTTCGATTTTCTCAAAATTCGCTCTAACGATTTTGATTAAAATTCAAAAATCAATTATTTTTTAGATGCTCTTTCAAATGTATATTCTCGTTTTGCCCTCAAAATTGTTTGAAGACCACTTTACTCTTGTGCTTCATAGGAAAGATAGGAGAAATGGTTGCCATGGTAACAAAATAAATATTTTCCCATACTTATAAATTTTACATCTGAATTCAAATATTCCCTACTGCCGGGAACTAAATACATGTCGACACAAAAAATCTGGTGTGACTGGCGCACAGTACACAACTTTCGATTACCGAAGGTAAGAGAAAGTTGTGTGCTGTGCGCCAGACTCACACCCAGATTTTTATCTATGCATTTTTAAATCATTAGTTTCATTTTTGGATGATATTTTTTTTTGCGATTTTTCTAAATAATCGACATCATTATTTTTGACTCTTTTGTTTCATCAAAGTATCTATTTGTGCGAATTGGTTTGTTATATATGTTTTGTTATTCATTAAACTGATTACGAATATCAGATTTAAAATTATATATCTTTTTTTTTATTTTAAAATACTTTATATATAAAAATATTATTATTAGTTCATTCGTCCTGTTTATTTTCTCCCTGGGATCGTGTTCATGTCATTCACTGGGTTAGACACTTTTCATGTGAAAATTTCTATTTTATTTTTATTTTTTAACATAATCTCTGTCCTCTATGACACTCTTCATTTAACTAAAAAAATTTTATTAAAAAAAAAAAAATTTCTTTAATCATTAATTTTCAACTTTTTTTTTTTTTTTTTTTAATAATATATCCAACTATAATTCTAGAAAAATTTGTAAAAAAGATCTTTTGAATTGCTTTTGCTTTCGTATTTTTAATATAAAACTACAAGAACATTTGAAAGAGAAATATATCGAGACCGACACCATTTTTTTCTTGTTAGAATTATACTCACCTAAAGAAAAAAAAATCAGAAAAGGGATAAATAAACATAATAAATTATAGATAATCTTTATCTTAAGACGAGATTACATTAGCGAGTTTATGCTTAAGTCAATCAAGTCATAAATCGTATTAGATTAGTGTCACAAATCATATTTACATTAGGCTATATATACCTGTAGCTGGAACTAACATGCGTCTCTTGATTTCCCATTTCCTTTCCAATTATTAAATTAAGATTGAAAACGCGATTTTAATATCCTTAATTGAATAATTTTCTGAAAATTTTCAGTTAAACGCCTACGATCCGAAAAAAGTTTCACTTGCATCGTGGTTTCATAAAACCACACAATGATATTTAACTAGTGTACACGTTTATGAATATTCCTTTAAAATTTTTAACACTGTAGGCCTATATATGGAAGCTATATTATTCGGATTTTTTTAAAATCAGAGGTTGCCAAATTTAAAAGCATGTAAATAACCCTCAAAACCAGTATTAAATAAATACCTTTTTATTCCTTATGTAATTTTTCCCTTTAAATAAAAAAAAAAAAAAAAAAAAATGCCTCTTATACAAAAAAAAAAAAAATCAAAATCTTTGAGATTTTTTTTTTTTTTTCAATTTATTCTATATCATATGATAGCCACATCAAACATTTTAATTTGCTTTATTATTTTTGATTTGAAATTTGACATCTTGTTTCGACGTTTTTCCATTTTTCTCTATTAAAAAATTGTGGTTTAGACTTTTTAATGATAATAATGAATATTTTTTTCTCTTGTCTGCTACTTTTTTTTTTTTTTTCATTTTGAAATCTCAATTTATTTATACAAAGAATGGATGAAGCAAATCAATTAATAAATCTCCAATCAATTTTTTTTTTTTACTCTTCTTCAAACTTACCTTTCAATTTGTTTCAATTGAAAAAATAAATATTTTATTAAACCATTAAAAAAAAAAATTCATTACAAACAATTAAAGGTTAGATAACGAGATTTTTTAAAATTTAAATTAACCGTGTTACAATCATATTGAATTATTAAATATACGATCTATGCATGGGTGGTGAGTGGATTGTCGGAGTAAAAAAAAAAATGATTGTTTTGTTCTATTTTCTGATGTTGGTCGGATATGTCCATTTCAAATTCGATTCTCTGTAGATGCTTATCAACGAATAGTAGGAGGGGGATGGTCTCCCGAAAAAGAGCTCCTCGGACAATGGATCCCCTCCTTTTTTTAGCCTCCTCCCCCAAATTCTTTTAGTTTATCACCTGACCTGGATCCTATCCTTTATTGACAAAAAAAATACTGCCACCACCCTTTACAAAACTCGACTTTAATATTAATATATTCCTATGAAAAAGTTTTTAAATTGTGTATTTCAAAAAAAAGGGGTTAATAACGTTTTTCTTCTCTATATACGTATTATCTAGTTTTATATTAAAAAATAATAATTTTTAATCTGGATTTGACATATTCTTAGATACATGGAGAATTTTAATTTAATTTTTTTTTTTTTTTTTTATTTCTATGAAATACTTGTGCCATTAAAATATATTATTGCAAAATATTAAGGCCCCTAGATAATATTATATTGGTGAATTTGGTTGTGCTAGGGGGGTGGGTTGTTCTGGTTGCTAGGGCTCGGCTCTTCGATCTTTGGACAAGGATGTGTGTGTGTGTGCTGTGTGTGTGTGAGTGAGTGGAAATTTTCGGGTTCCGCGAGGAGAGTAGAGAGCCAACCAAGCGAGGCTCGCGAGGGTCGCTCGAGGGCGAAAACGAGAGAGAGAGAGAGAGAGAGGAGAGAGAGAGAGAGAGAGAGAGAGGACTTGGTCCCTTAGCAAGCAAGCCGCCCACCGCACCGCGGGGCCGCTGCCGCCACCGCCCGCTATTCCCCCCTTCATCGTCGTCGACGTCGTCGTTGTCTCTCTCTCTCTCTCTCTCGTTGGGTCGGTCGTTCTATCTCACTCACTCAGTGACGCACACAGAGACAAGCACCCACCCCAGGGCAGGCAGCCGTTGGTTGGTTGCCTCACATACACACTTGCACACGCACACGCACACGCACACGCACACTGATACTCATGCAAACAGGCAAAGCAAGCAGGCAGCCAGGCAGGCAGGCTTTATGGCGTTGTCGTGTTGTTCCGGCGCTGGTGGTGGTGCTGTTCCGCGGGGAACAAGCCTTGGCCCTTCTCTCTCTCTCTCTCTCTCTCTCGCGAAGCCCTTGCTGGTCTGGCTGGCCGTGAGTTGACCCCCTCAAGCCATCCATAGCCAATCAATAGACAGCCACCCTGGCCACCCGGCTCCTTTAATTATGCACAGAAAAACCCTTGTCCCCGTTAGCGAGCTGCTCTGCTCTACAAACAATCCCGTACAAAAAATAAATAAATAACTTGGTCAACAAAAGAATTTACTAAAAAAAAAACGATCAACTTGCAAATAGATAGACATGAACTTCAAGCAAAAAAAAGAGATAAAAATCTTTGTAACTAGAAATGACAAAAAAAAAAGGATAATTTTCGTTTTCTTAACTTCAGTAGATCAATAGATTATAAGACAAATATCGTCTGAGTAATTAGATAAGAACTTATGGTGACGATAAATGTGCTGGTAACGATATCATTATACATTTCCATGATAATAAGAGGAAATTATTAGTAGCATGAAATATTAACATAAATTTGAAAAAATACCTGCGTTCCAGCTCAGAAATGCAAAATAAAAATAATTTTGTTATTGAGAAAAATCTCGCACCCTGTATTTGAATAAATTTGGAGACAGATTAGATGCGGTGAAGGGCGGAGTTAATATAAATAAAAATATATTGAATAATCTAATCATGTTTATAAACATATTACTTCCGACTTGAGTCGGAGCAAGTGCACAGTACTTGAGAACGGCTGCAGAATAAGCAGTCGAAACGTTGTACAGTATTTTTATACAAAATGTGGTCCATAATTAAAATTTCCTGAGAAAAAGCCTCTTGTTTTATTTATCATCTGAATGATGTAAGCAGGTATATATAATTTATGTATGCGTATAGCTTTTTATTTTGCTTATATCTCTAGAACTATTCATCGGATTAGGATAAGGTTTGGCAAATTTATAGTCTTAAGTGATTGTAAGAAGCTATTAAAACGAGGAGATCGGCCCCCAGAGAGCGGTAAATTATTATCGCAAACCACGCTTTTCTCAGATACCAATAAACCAAATAAGCCATAATAAAAATAATAGATGCATGTCTGGACCAACTTTCATAACAAGTAGAAGGGGATTTATTCTCAAGAATCTGGTGTGACTGGCACAGAACTTAACTGTTTGAGCTTGTCACACCAGATTATTTTATGACGACATATTCAGCTTCTGCCTGTACAGTACATTTGAATTCAAGTTGTAAAACATGGAAAAAATATTTATATTTTGTTACCATTTCTTCTAATCTTCCCTATCAAGTACAAGAATAAAGTGTACTTCAAGTAATTTTGAGAGAAAAGTGAGAATATACATTTTAAAGAGCATCTAAAAAATAATTGATTTTTGAATTTTAATCAAAATCCTTGGAGCGAATTTTGAGAAAATTGAAAAAAAAAAAGAAAATTTTTTTAAATCAGATCTAGTCATACCACCTGGGTAGCCTTAAATTGAGCTGTGATTAAGGAGGGAAATTTTTGCAAATTATTTTTTATTTTTTAACTTTATATCTCATAAAATATGTAAAATACGAACTCTAGAGAGGAACTCATTGGAGAAGGAACGTTACAAATTTATATACCTACGATAAGATGTAAATAAAGGTCCATTTCCTCTCTCTCCTAAAGAAGCACGATTTTCTTGAACAAATCTTTTAAGACTTGGCAATAATAATTAGAAAGGCGATTAGTAGACTGGGATAAAGTAGTTTAATTAATGAATCCTCAAGTTCAAATCCATCTCACGCCAAAAAAATTATCCAACTCTAGTTGGATTCTCAGTGTACTCCCATGAAAGTTCATCCCAAGTGTAACTACAATGACATTAATAACGAAGAGACTATCAAGTTACTTGTCTCCAGCCTTTCATAACAATCCGTTAAATGGAAGAAAATTTATTCTCAAAAAATAAGCCTTCATCATCATATAGAGGAAATTTTATTTAATCTCTCTTTTTTTTTTTAATAAAAAAATATTTTTTTATACAATATTAAAAAGTGAATAAATCAAAATCCTTTTGAAAGGATCCGTTATATTGACAGTCGCGAAGGCAACGAATCTTGTGGGCAGGTGTTTTTTTAACTTTTTTTTTTTTGATCAATTAATGAAATCATCAATGAATTGAAGATCTTTCTAACTTATAGACCCTTCATCTTATTTATCTGGAAAATTAAATAATTAAAAGAAAAAGAAATCTCCTGTGATTGGTCGCAGAGCATACAACTTTCTATTATCTTTAGTAAAAGAAAATTTGTTCGGTGCTTGACACCAGATTTTTTTGTGTCGAGATATATTTAGTTTCGGCCGATATATTAGAATTCGAGATGTAAAATTCATTAGTATGGGAAAATATTTATATTATGTTACCATGGCAACCATTTCTCCTATCTTTCCTATGGAATACAAGAGTAAAGTGGTCTTCAAAAGATTTCAATGACAAAATGAGAATATACATTTTAAAGAGTATCTAAAAAATAATTGATTTTTGAATTTTAACCAAAATCGTTAAGGCGGATTTTGAGAAAATCGAAAAAAACTGAAAAAGTACATCAGTAATGTACTAGTACTTTTTGACCGATTTTGTTCAAAAGCTTTGTGTTAAGTACCAGGGGGGTGCCTAACTTAAATATAAAATTTCAACCTCGCAGCTCTTTTCGTTCTTGAGATATTTTTTTTACAGTCAGACCATTTTGCGAAAACCACTTTTTTTGATTCAGGGGACTTCAAAACGTGATTTCTGTTTTGACATCGAATTTTGGACATGAATCCAATAGTTTCTTTTAAAAGAAAGTTAGGGTGAGAATTTCCAATTTTCTTTAGGGGAGATCTCAATAAGGTGTTAATTAAAGAATCTAAGGGCTCATTCATAGGTCATGTTTTAAGACTTATCGTAAATAAATACAAATGTTCATCACCAAGGCATGTTTTTGCATTTTTAATTGACGCTCACACACACACACTGTTCTTATTGATTAAAACGAGCTGTCGAGATATACTTCCCATTCTGATAATATCAGAACTCTAGAAGCATCATCGGAATTTTTATAACCATTTCTATTATTTTATCTAACAAGTACAAGAATAATGTCTACTTGAAATAATTTTGAAGGTTAAAATGTAAATATGCATTTTATTTAGTATCTAAAAAAATAAGTGATTTATGAATTTTAATCAAAATCGGATCAGAAAAGTCCAAGCTCTCTTTGGCTGACACCTTCGTGTACGTGCCAGGGGGGGACTTAACTTTAATTATCAAATTCCAGCTTCCTCTTTTCGTTCTTGAGATATTTTGCTCACGGACCCTGTTTTTTGGACTCAGAGGTCCTCAAAACGTGTATTTCCTTCAAAATCTCGACATCGAATTTTTGATAT
>JAKCPI010002393.1:0-13134 GCA_023213315.1 Euborellia annulipes | reverse complement strand
AAAATTACTAGAGTATAAAATCTAAATTGGGGTTAACATTTACATGTTAATTGATATTAAAATCTCCCGTCAGCTGTTTTTACATCAAAGCTGCTTCTCTCTTTTCACTAAACCATCTTTCTAAGTCCATCAGAATCCTTCTCTCTCTTTCTCTTTTTTTCTGTTGTTCGCTCTCGCGTCTGAGTTAATAAAGTTTAGTTTTAGCGCTTTTCGGAGAGTGAAGTTACCACACTAACATTGGCATTGTAGGAAAAGGCTTTTATTTCCAGGATACAAACTCACACACACAAACACAAACCAACCAACCAACCAGTTGGTCCCTAAATAACAACGGAAGTGGCATCGGCATCCTCGTCTGGGCTGGTGGGTGTGGGTCGGTTAGTTGGTTCAGCTCAGGTTTTGCCCGAGGATCTGTTACAAATTGCCCCAACTCCTGTCTGCCACCTTCCAGTATAGCAAAGTGCCTTAAGAAGCTTCCAACTGATTTGGCCTGGTGTGGAGTGCACTCAGATGGGAAATAAAAGAGTAGTAGTACCCTCAC
Source organism: Euborellia annulipes (assembly GCA_023213315.1). NCBI lineage: Eukaryota > Metazoa > Arthropoda > Insecta > Dermaptera > Anisolabididae > Euborellia > Euborellia annulipes. The sequence continues at coordinate 12,593 of JAKCPI010002393.1, read as the reverse complement.
TCACTCGGAATCCGATCGAAAGGAAAGAAAGAAGGAGGAGGGAATTTATCACAGTGTGTGGTTGGTGAGTGAGTGAGTGAGTGACCTGAAGATTAAGCCGCCTAAGAGCAGACATTTGCCCTTTTAAGGAAGAATCCTCCTCTTTTCGTTGATTTCTCGACCTTTAAGTAAAAGAGGTCTTTTAACCAAAAAAGAAAAGCACAACGATTAACAATATAATAATTTTCAAAGAGCTATTTTTCAATATTTTACTTTCTCTTACCTAAATAGGCCTGTCTTAATATATTAAGATAGAGTATTGGTTTCATGTCAAAAATTCAATGTTGAGATTTTGACGGATATACACGTTTTGAGGTCCCCTGAATCCTAAAAAGTGATTTTCGCGACACGTTCTGTCTGTGTGTGTTACTGTGGACAAAATATCTCAGGAACTAAAAGAGCTACGAGATTGAAATTTTATATTTGAGTTAGGCACCCTCCCAAGGGTTGAGAATAAGCTTTTGAACAAAATCGGCCAAAAAGTACTAGTACTTTACTAATGAACTTTTTCAGTTTTTTGCGATTGTGTCAAAATTCGTTGCAACGATTTTGTTTAAAATTCATAAATGAACTATTTTTTAGATGCTCTTTAAAAAGTATATCAGTGAAATTTTTCGTTGAAATCGCTTGAAGTACACTTTACTGATGAACTTTTTCAGTTTTTTGCGATTTTGTCAAAATTTGTTGCAACGATTTTGTTTTAAAATTCATAAATGAACTATTTTTTAGATGCTCTTTAAAAAGTATATCTGTGAAATTTTTTGTGGAAATCGTTTGAAGTACACTTTTCTGATGTGGAAGCATTCGTTGATCAGCGCCATCTATGAATCATCGCGTGGTCAAGTTTGGTACTAAAGTGCTAAAAGCTACTAAATATATCTCTACACAAAAAAATCTAAAAGCAAAGGGAGATTCGGACTTAAGGCTGTCTGATTAATCCAAATGGTTTAAATAAATATGATTGTACCCCAATACTAAATAAAAGTCAATACATGTGACAAGCACCTAAGTTATGTGCTGTGCGACCAGTCACACCTGATTTAGTTCCGCTATTGTCGGCGATTCATCATTGAGGCGAAATTATATTTAAATTTTGATTTACCTTTTTATGACACCTCCAATGTTTGTGAACGTAATATGTTTGCTTTTCATAATAATAATAATAATTATTACAAAATATTAAACAGATCTTGAAATGACATGGCGGTTGGCCGGCCATCTCTCCTAAACTATTCAATTTATTATAAAAACAATTTTATAAAACATGATTAAAATATAAAATATGATAAAATGTGCGCTTGTATAGAACCAGATGGCGTCTGCTTAATCAGCGACATATTATTTCAAAAAATAAATAAATAAATGAAACCAAATAGAGAGAAAAAAAAATTAATTTAATATTCAATTCGTTATGTTCCTTGTATTTTTATTTTTTAAGTTTTAATTGATATTTAAAAAAAAAAATCAGCCGTTCCATTATAAAGTTATAAAAATAATATCCACGATATATGGATTTAAAGGATTTATTATGCAAATTGGCCGTCGCGTTGTTTTTAAAAAAGAATTATCGCCCCCCTCTCTCTCTCTCTCGGGCTAATTTTTAACTCAGAGACAAATAAATTTGGATATTTTATATCTACTGTCTAAAAAAATGACAAGAGACAAGAACTCTAGCACTGTGGGAGGGCCCAGAAGCAGTTGGGAACGCCTGGCAGTTAGGCAACTGGAAAGGCAAGTAGGAGGAGCTTTAGGGCGTGACTCTTCTCCCACCATTCACTTCTAGCTTGCGACTTACTAAAATGATCCTGAAACCGCCATTTTGAAACTCCTCATTTAGAAATATTAATAGAATGAAAATGAATATAATGATAACCCATATATTTTCATATTGTTTTTTTCTAGTCTCACCCACACACATGTAAAAGAATAAAGTTTTTAGTTAACTAGCGGAGGGGCCGTCTTCGGCGGGCCCGGCGCCCTGGCCTCGGGAACGGCGTTTCATTCCCTGAGAATACTATCTGTGTTTGAACGTCTCCCAGTAGCCATCGGTACATTGCATTTGTATATACAACATTTATAAATAAATTCAACCCCTAAATGGCTTCTGAAGCCAAAAAGGGTTAAAAAAAAGTGTGAAATAAAGGTAAATAAATATGAGCGCCTCGGGCCTTGGTGTAGTGGTAGAGTGCTGGAAATTTGTACAAGAGTCCCTGGTTCGCATCCCATCTCATGTGACAATTTATTTCAATTGGATTGGCTACAACCCTGGTAGGAATTGCCAATGCTGACAATTGGCCGAACCTTGGGCCAGTTGTCATTTGCCGAGCCTTGAGTAGTGACCATTGGGCCAAGCCTGGTCCGAGGCTTGGTCCATTCGTCTTCCCAAGGCTCGGTTTAATACTATTGGGCCAAGCCTGGTCCGAGGCTTGATCTAAGGCTTGGCCCAATGTTATTATATTATTAAACCGAGCCTTGGGAAAACGATTGGACCAAGCCTGGACCGAGGCTTGGCCCAATGGTCACTACCCAAGGCTCGGTTTAATAATATAATACCATTGGGCCAAGCCTCGGTCCAGGCTTGGTCCAATCGTCTTCCCAAGGCTCGGTTTAATACTATTGGGCCAAGCCTGGTCCGAGGCTTGGCCCAATGGTATTATATTATTAAACCGAGCCTTGGGAAGACGATTGGACCAAGCCTGGACCGAGGCTTGGCCCAATGGTCACTACCCAAGGCTCGGTTTAATAATATAATACCATTGGGCCAAGCCTCGGTCCAGGCTTGGTCCAATCGTCTTCCCAAGGCTCGGTTTAATACTATTGGGCCAAGCCTGGTCCGAGGCTTGGCCCAATGGAATAGTATTAAACCGAGCCTTGGGAAGACGATTGGACCAAGCCTGGACCGAGGCTTGGCCCAATGGTCACTACCCAAGGCTCGGTTTAATAATATAATACCATTGGGCCAAGCCTCGGTCCAGGCTTGGTCCAATCGTCTTCCCCAAGGCTCGGTTTAATACTATTGGGCCAAGCCTGGTCCGAGGCTTGGCCCAATGGTATTATATTATTAAACCGAGCCTTGGGAAGACGATTGGACCAAACCTGGACCGAGGCTTGGCCCAATGGTCACTACCCAAGGCTCGGTTTAATAATATAATACCATTGGGCCAAGCCTTGGATCAAGCCTCGGACCAGGCTTGGCCCAATGCTTAATTGACCCTTCATGTAATCAAAAAAAAAAAAAAATTAAATTAAATCAAGTACTATTAATTGAAAAAAACAGTAATATATATTTTAAATCTGGTGATTGTTTGATAAAGTTTATTTAGCTAAAATAAAAGGCAAATCAAATAGCCTAAAAAAGAGTCATATCAATATAACAACCGTGTACGAGAGCGTAAAGGCATTGACAAATGACAAACAAAACCAAAAAGCTCGAGTTCAAATCTCTCGAGAAACAACTTTTTTTTTCCTCGAGGCTTGGATCGACCATCCATTTTTTGTTTTCCAAGGCTTGGGCCAACCTTGGTTTTTTGATTCTCGAGACTTGGGCCAACCTTGGTTTTTTTGATTCCCAAGGCTGGGTACATTGTTATCATTCCAAGGCTTGGACCAAGCCTAGCCCAATGGTTAGACAAGGCTTGCGCCAAACCTCGCCCAATGCTCGGCACGATTGGTCCAAGCCTGGTCCGAGGCTTGGCCCAATTGTGTGTTCCTACCAGGGAAATGGGCTACAAAGATCCTAATAAAAAATTTTACGCCCTCGAGCTTGACGTAGTTGGTAGCGTGCCTGCCTATCTTCTATCCCGATCGTCGCGGGTTCGAATCCCAGGCAGTCCGATGATTTTATTTGAGCCATTTGGGTACCAAATGGTTTAAATAGAAAATGCCTGGGCCCCCAATAGATATATATAAATAACAACGGTTATCGTATAAAGTCTGATATGGCCTAAGTTGCCGAAAAGACTGAGTGAATGTGTGTGTGAGTGTTGAGTGTGAATGAGAAAAAAGTGTGAGTGTTTTTTATTCTAAAAAAAAAAAGAAAATTTCCATCGACATTCACGAATATTGCAAAGAATACATAAATTTATTTTCATTTCTATTATTTTCATACATTTTCCTATGGGAGAAATCGTAACTACAACAATTAATAACCTCAAAAATTATAGGAATTTTAGGACGAAAATAATTTTCCTGTTATTCCTAGAAGGGGCTCTTTAAGAATATAAAATTTCTTTTCAAAATTCCAACCGGAAGTTGCTCAAATAGAGCGTGACAGACAGACGAACGGACATACAAAAACTTTTTAAAATTTATTATTGTAAAAAAAAATCCTCAAATTTTTATTGCCTCCTTCTACTAGCGTCTCTCAATCAAAATAAATAAAATTTTCATTATGAAGAACAGCAAGCAAGCAAGCAAGAAGGAAGACTCCCCGGCTGGTTGGTGGTGGCGATAGGTTAGCTAGCCCTCCGCCCCCTGCTAAGGGGGGAGGTTTTCGCCCCTCCTCGCAGTCCCCCCATGCATCATGGTACCCACCCTAGGGACCATTAGCTATCAGGGTCGTAATTCTTCACCCCCACCGCAGCCACTACACTTGTGAACATGCTGTCCTGGATCCCTCATGGCACATTTATATTGCAGTTGTGTAATCCTCGCTCTCTCTCTCTCTCCCCCTCTATAGTGATATCGTTGATGTTTTATGCCAGGCCAACACAATTTGTGACAGTCAACACAAAAATAATGGTATTCACTTATAAAAGTCAAATATTTATATATAATTTTTATTTTTATTTTAAGGCCATATTATTTATTTAATATCCAGATTTATAAAAAATGAAATTTTCTCTTTTTCTTATTTGATATTAACTTAATATTAATTGAAAAAAGAGAATAAATTTATAAACCATCTTTATAAAGAATTAACTGAAGTATTTGTTTTTTTTTTTTTAGACAAATAAAATCATCGGATTACCTGGGATCCGAACCCACGATCCCTGGTATACAAGGGCAGTACGCTACCCCTACACCAAGCCCGAGGGCGCTGAATGAAGTTTTTTTTTTCAAACACTCTCACTTTTTTTACATGCACACAGTCTTTTTCGGCAACGTAGGCCATATACCGTAAAACTTTATACGATAACCGTGATTTGTTTAATATACAGTACATATTTGGGCCCAGGCATTCTTATTTAAGCCATTTGGTATCCAACTGGCTTAAATAAAATCATCGGACTGCCTGGGGTCCGAACCCGCGACGTTCGTTATACTGAGGTTAGGTACGCTACCAACTACGCCAAGCCCGAGGGCCTGAATGAAGTTAAAGAGCCGAGAAAGTATGATTATTTGAAACAATCTATTGAAGAACACGACAGTTTCAATGTTCATTCTCTCTATTTAAAGGGGTTCAGGAGCGACGTCTAAAAGTACTTAAAAAAAAAAAAAAAAACTAGACTATTATAAGGAATTTTTCAATGCGGTTTTTTTTTTAATGAATTAAATTCATAAGGGATTAATGGTACAGAGAATTATAATTTTTTTAATGAACTATTAAAAAAATTAAGGAAATTAATTTTTTTGTTATCAAGCAAATACAAAAAAACAATCTGTCCCAATAATCTTTAATTTTTTTTAATTTAAAAATGAATTTATTGTTATTATTAATCACATATTAATTAAGAAAATTTTTAAAATAAGATTGGTATATATTTTAAAATTATGTGTCAAATAGTTCAGCACTATTGCAAAAGATGGCAGGCTAGTCTAACAGCCGATATACTATTAGTCTATATCTGGGCTTTCCAATAGGCAAATTCTGAATTTTCTGGTGCTTCTCTTTTGAGAATTTAGAGACCCGAATTTTCTTCCTGGACTCCACCCCTCAACTGAAAGCACGAACTTCATGTGATTATAAAAAAAAAAACAGACTAGTTTTTATTTGAATAATCAAATCAGAGTTATAAGAGAATCCACTTTGTTTGCCAATCGATCTTTGCAGCTGAGAGTCAATGGAATTAAATTAAATTTTTTAACAAGTCATTTAGTAGCCTACTCAAAATCGAAAATATGTGTGCCATTTACAAAAAAAAAAAAAAAAACAAATAAATAAATAGAGAGTTTCCACTTCAGAGTTGTGAAAACATTTATAGGCCTGCCTATTCATTGCCGCTAATTATTATTCTCTATAGACTTTCTATAATTTATTCAAATACCCAAGCACAACTTTCCCGATTTTATTTTTATTTAACTTATTTTAAGGTTATATATAAATAAATATCTTTGTATGTATTTTTTTCAAGTCTTCCACATCTTTGGCACTTATGCTAATTACAATAATCCAGGCACATTTATTTATCTCAACTGGTATCCATCGGACGGCCTGGGATCCAAACCACACCCTTTGGCTTAAAGTTTATCAATATCACTAGCTCTAACCTCTCGGCACAAAGAAAGGGGGTGGATCTTTGTAGGCCTATTAATTTTTTTGTATTTCATTTAAGGTATTTTTCGACATCTGACTCCGATTGATTGGCACCCAATGAAAATGAAATAAATTTTTGTCGTATGAAAAAGACACAAGGAGGGGGAAGAACTCTACACTGTGCTACGGCCCATGGGCTTTAAATGAATTGCATTTAAAAAGAAGAATACAGATATTAAGATTTTCTCTATGTGAAGGCGTTTCCCCCCAAGAAATGACGCCACTGACTGAGAAAGAGACATCTTGAAAGACCTTAAGAGGCTATTTTTTGCTTCTCCTTGAAGACCGATTCATTCTTTCTTTTACCAACTTCTTACGATCATCTAGGGATATAAATATGCCAAGTTTAATCATTATCCGATAAGTAGTTCTAGAGGTATAAGCAATTTATAACATGCATGTTAAGATTTTTTTTTGTAGAATGTAGGCCTGTTAGTAAACAAAATAAAACATTGTTGTATCAAAGTGGAAATGGTGTACAGTGAGCGCCACAATTAAGTCCCCACCTGATACCTGCCTTAGCTATATGATATACTATTTATTTTTATTTATTTATTTATTTAGTGATATAAGATTCCCAACAGAAATAAATTTCCAATTATAGGGAAAATAATTAACAGTAAATTATACCTTCTATAATACTACTGTATGTTTAAGAATAACAAAAATATTTCACAATGAAGAAAAGAATAAAAAATAAAAATAAAAATAAAAATAACGATAAAAATAAAAACAATTAAAGTTATAATAAAATAACAATAACTTAATCAGATTGTCCAGCCTCCCTCCTCGCATATTCCGAAATCATTTTGAAAATGGGTGAGTTTTCTCCCATTCTTGTTCGGACAGATCCAAGATAAAAAAGGGAGAGTAAAAGCCGGCTATATGGTGTATAGTGAAATAATTTTAATGACCGAAAAGGTAAAACGTAAAATCTGGTACATATTATTTTATTTTATTTTCAAATTTAAAATTATTTGACCAAATTCCATATAATATACCATATACTTAAGGTTCTAGCTATCAGGTGGGAACTTAATTTTGGCGCTCACTGTACAAACAAGTACCAAGATTGCAAAACTTTCCCGCTATATAAATGCTTGAAATCTTAAAACGCAATTTTTGTTTTTTTTATAATACTAATAACTACTGAACGGATTGTCATGAAATTCGCTCCATGTCTAAAGGCTATCTTCTTAATTATTGGAGTTTTAAAAGATTTGGTGCAGAGGAAGCTGAGAAAACTGTGGCTCGCGATAATAATTGTCCGCCCCCTGCCGTCCGATTCACTTTCAGTTTTCATGTCTTCTTAGGTCCTATTAGGACTACAAATTTGCCAAACCTCATCTTAATTCGATGAATAGTTCCAAAGATATAAGCAAAAAAAGCACATCGCATGCATATCTTGAAATTTTTTTTTCCATTTCTGGTTTTCTAATGCTGGAAGTATTTTAGTTCAAGAAAAAGACAAAAAATTATATTTTGGATATACTAACACTGTCGATATAGTGTTTTCGAATGACCTAATATATTTTTTCTTTGTTACTTATAAGCCCCAGGATCCGGCTTCCCCATTTATTTAGCTAAAGTAGCTAGCTAGCGTGCTGAAAAATAATTACTTAAAAGAATACACAAGCAGAAGGCATTTATTTCGAAAGGCTAGCAATATTTAAATTTAAAAATAAAAATTCCATGCGAAGTTTTATTTTTGAGTAGGCTGTATACGTGTTTTTTTTTTCCTTATTTAAATTTTAATAAGCTGAATCAATGAATAAAAAATTTATGCAAATAAATAATGAAAATTAAATTGAAAAAATAAAGTTTAGAAAGAAAGAAAAGTAATTTCTGAAGTTTTTTTTTTTTTTATTTACTTTACTGTAACACCCAAAGAGTTGCTAATGGGAAAGTAAATATAGGCTTATTGATAAAGATTCATTTTACAAAAAAAATTTAAAAATAACGGAACTTTCAATCTTACAAAGGACCCCCACGGGTGATGGGCCGCCGATTTGTTTTTTTTTTTTTTTAACTCATAGGATATCTGGACATCATTTTCCTAAAGCAGTACGATGCACTTCTCAAAAACACTCGAGAAAATCGACTTTGAAGAGTTCCGAGTTCTATAAGCAAGACCGGCCTGAGAACAAAATTCTGTGTGTGCAAGGATAAACTTTGGCGTCCATTCCAATGGGAGTTGTGACCTAATAGGCACTTGTGTAAATAGCAAACTTCTGATTCTTGTAGTTTATTTATTGATATCTCTCGAGTGTGGAAGTGGCTGTGATTAATAGCTTAGAAGAATGGCAGGAGGTAGCAGCCAGGAAGGAGCGTCTCCAAAACAATGAAACTCCCAGATATTCGCGACGTTTCGGTCGAAATTTATTTGACCATCATCAGCCAATCAGGAGTTGTCATATGTAAATTTATATAAATATGTTTATGCATATGTTGTTTTGGACTTGTTAATAACATTAAAATATTAATTTTGCGATTAGGCAATCGGAAGGCTTAGATATGTGAGGGGGAAACAACATATGCATAAATATATTTATATAAATTTACATATGACAACTCCTGATGATGGTCAAATAAATTTCGAAGGAAACGTCGCGGATATCTGGTAGTTTCATTGTTTTGGAGACGCTCCTTCCTGGCTGCTACCTCCTGCCAATCTTCTAAGTTTATTTATTGATTTGACAGGTAAGAAATAAAAACCCCCTTTTTTACTTTCTCTTACCTCTATATATGTTAATATATATATAGAGAGAAAGTATTGTATTCAAGTCAAAAATTCGATGTCGAGATTTTGATGACGTTTTGAGGTCCCCTGAGTCCGAAAAAGTGGTTTTCGCGACATGGTCTGTCTGTGTATGTGCGTTGAACAAAATAACTCAAGAACGGAAAGAGCTAGGAGGTTGAAATTTTATATTTAAGTTAAGTACCCTCATGCCACCTGACACAAAGCTTTTGAACAAAATCGGCCATAAACTACTAGTACTTTACTGATGTAATTTTTCAGTTTTTTTTTCGATTTTCTCAAAATTCGCTCCAACGATTTTATTTAAAATACAAAAATCAATTATTTTTTAGATTCTCTTTAAAATGTATATTCTCATTTTGCCGTTGAAATCTTCTGAAGACCATTTTACTCTTATACTCCTTAGGAGATAGGAGAAATGTTTGCCATGGTAACAAAATATAAATATTTTCCCATGCTTATAAATTTTACATCTTGAATTCTAATATATCGGTGGAAAACTAAATAAGTGTCGACACACGAAATCTGGTGTGACAAGCACAGAAACACAACTTTCGATTACCGAAGGTAAGAGAAAGTTGTGTGCTGTGCGGCCAGTCCCAGCAGATTTTTTTTATTATGATAATAACGAAAATAAATTATGTTTAAATATGGGCTTTATATGCAAATGTTCTGATTAAAAAGGCTTTGATATGTCATATTGTAGTAATTATTGTCCCCAGATACCATGATTAATTTATTAAATAAATCATTCAAAAATAATAATAATAATAATAAAGATTATAAATTTTATTATTATTACAAGTAATATTTTGATAAATTTAGATATTTAAAGCGCTATGAATAATTGATTTGTGATGCTTTTAAAAGGCTATAAATCAAAATTGAAATATCGATTGCCAATAGAGACTATTAAAAACGAATTTATAAGCAAACCTAATTTGTTTCAGTAAATATTGTAATAAATCAATTATGATAATGTAGAAAAATGTTTACAAAAATTGAATAACAACCACAAAGTTTTATTCAATCGACCATGAACTCAACTTCAAAAAATAATGAAGCGAGCTAATAGATTGACTGACACTCCCCCCTAACAATCTTTAAATACACAGGAGCAAACAAGGAGGGGAATACTTTGATCAATTTTATTAGATGTTTGTCCAAATATTGGTAATTTTTTCATTTTTTGTATTTGAAAAAAAAATTCTACTGTGACTAGTTGCACAGCACACAATCCGATTAAAGAACTTCTCCAACCACCCAAATTAAAAATATTTTAGAATGATAGACAGGAAGAGAGGATGTTAGCCAAAAGGAGAGCCTCTATCGAATACAAATCTCCATTCAGAAGACGTTTCGGGTTTAATTAAATAAATCCATCATCAGTTCTTAAGAGTTGAAACGAGCATAAAGAGCATCTGACAACTAATATGCAAATATTGTATTTTTATATAATTTTGTATATGTTTATATGTAACAACTCTATCTGCATCTCAAATAGTGTACACCTTGAGATTGCCAATAATGTAAGATCTTATGTTTTTTTAATTTAAGAAATATTTTATGTTGTTGTATTACAATTATTATTTATTTATATAACAATTGTGACTATTATATAATTAGATTAATGATATAAAAGGATGAGCCAATAATAAAAAGCATCTATTTAGTTAACACTCTTTATTTCGTAACGTTTCGGCTATGATCAACAAAGCCATCTAGCTTCGAGGGCTGAAGATGGCTTTGTTGAACATAGCCATCAGCCGAAACGTTCCGAAATAAAGAGTGTAACACAAAATAGATGCTTTTTATTATTGGCTGCATCCTCTTTTTATATCATTAATCTAATTATTATTTATGCTCGTTTCAGCTCTTAAGAACTAATAATTGATCTAATTAAACCCAAAACGTCTTCTAAGTCGAGATTTGTATTCGATAGAGGCTCTCCTTTTGGCTGACATCCTCTCTTCCTGTCTATCATTCTACTCGCTGGGCAGCCACTTCTCTTATCAATAAAAATATTTTAATCAGGCTAGCCTAGGCCCTGGCGGTTGGCGTCTCGGGATATGATTAGTAGTCAGGGGCGTAAATAACACCCCCGGCAGACCCCACAATGCAGGGGGGGGGGGGGGCTCAGAGACCCGGTCACATAAAAGAATTTTGGAAATAAAATATATTAAACATATTATCATCAAAATAAATTTTACAATTAATTAAGATTTTTAATTTAGAAAGTGGCTCTGTAGAATTGAATAAAGGGTTGAAAAGGTAAGCAGAAAGGTAGCTTCTATTAAATTAAACTGCTTTTACGCAAAACTTTTCGGCCGATTATGGTTAAATTTATTGTTAAATAGGAAATATTTTTAATATACTAGGAATGTTTTTATTTTGTTTATCAGTCATCCAAATTTTGTCATATTCTTCAGGAATTTTACCTTCAAAATCACAATTACTTACAACGGCTCCATGTAAAATAATATATTTTACAATATTATTTCTTCCTCCTACATATGCCAGATGTAAAGGAGTTTTGCCATTGTAAACATGCATTCTTCAGCTGTATTGGAGTTTTTTGCTCTATTTGCTAAAAAAAAAATTCCAATGCAACTGAAGATGACATGTTTAAATCGGCCGAAACGTTTTGCGTAAAAGCAGTTTAATAGAGGCTCCCTTACCTGGCTGTTTTCTTTTTCAACCCTTTATTCAATTCATTAAAATCTCTTAATAAAACTGTTTCATAAACAACACTCTTCAACAGGGAAATTTTTTCTGGCCTTTATTATGAGCAATTATTTATTATTATTTTTTTTTTAATTAAAAAAACACTCGTACTCACACCTTTCGATTGCCGAAGGTAAGAGAAAGTTGTGTGCTGTGCGCCAGTCACACCATATTTTTAAACATATCAATTTAAAGATTTTTTTTCATAATCCTTAATGTTTATTTATTATCGATTTTCATTTTGATACTTTTAGTACAGTGAGCGCCAAAAGTGCCTGATCTCGATGCCTTGAGTTTAGGCAACCAATATGCAGAGCCGTCGGATGAGTTGCGTTAAAAGTAGCTTCGCCCCTACAGTTTCATTAAAAAAGATTATTTATTTATTTTAAAAATATTTATGAATTCTAAAATATTTTTATATTATTAATAAAATAAAATTAAAACTTTTTTCTCATATTTTTTTATAATTTAGTTAAGAAATTTTTGTTTTAATCTGTGAAGAAATTAATTAGTGATAAAATTAGAATTGAAGCTTAAATAAAAATATACATTTAATTAACATATTAATTCTTTTAAGTTATGTCAAATTAGGGGCAG